>CAJQZJ010032322.1:5873546-5918580 GCA_907164525.1 Lophiomys imhausi
AGAGAGAGAGAGAGAGAGAGAGAGAGAGAGAGAGAGAGAGAGAGAGAGAATATCAGGAGGACTTTCTTTGCCCTGATGACAGCTGGAAATTCTTTCTGCTCTTCTCAGTGCTACAAACAGGGGACTTTTCAAACCCAATTCCAAACACAGGAATTCTTCCCTCGTCAGTCTGTCTCCCGGGCCCCACCGAGACAGCTGGCCTTCCCACGCAAGCTGATGCACTCAGCTGTGACTGCCTGTTCCTGGGTCAGCCTGCTCCAGCTCACCCTTGACGGAGAACACCGGCTCCCTGACAGCGCTAACTGCCTTCTGCTCCAAGTTGCAGAGAGCATCGCGGAGCCTTTTCAAAACGCGCAAGTCAGCTAGCTGCTCACAGCAGTTCCTGCAGCCTCGGCTGCCGTGATCTTTTTATTTATTTAGCCAGTTCTTTGAGATTCATGACAGGATTTGAGCCTCAGATGAGATCCTTCTCCTGGCTTTTGGGAGGGTGAATAAACCAATTTCTTCTTTCTAAAGCAGAAAATGTTCCACTGGATTTGGGAATCTTTTATAAATACTATGTGATATACACACATAGACTGGAATCAGGGAGACTAGAAAACAGAGGTGGGTCTAGAGGGTGCTGGGATGTCCCATGTCAAATCAAGTTTTGCACCAAGGCATGAGGACATGGACCCCTCATAAGTGACAAAGTTTAGCTTCCTTCAAATTCCTATGAGCGAATACTGTGTGGACAGTCACAGACAGGCTGTGTCCCACTCACCTTTTGCAAAAGCCATGGACTGGCATGTTTTATTTCTTTCTTTCCAGGAGTTACAAGGGTCTATAAGCTTCAGAAGTCCTCTCCATTAAAGGTGAGGGTGATAGGAGAAAGTCTCTGCAGGAGACCCAGCTGGAGGGCACAGGACATAGCGTGAGCACCATGGCTTGGAAGGGCAGGAAGAGGGTATAGGGAACAAGAAAGAGATTGTCCACCACTGAGATTGTAAGAGGGTGAATCCCGTGCTGAAACTCAGAAGTGACCAATCAATCCTCTTAAAGGTTTGGAGAACACAATTACATGGTCTCTGGAGTTAACTGTGGCTAAAAGGCCAAGTGAGCCCCAGCTGCACACCTGAGGTCTCTCTGTTCTGATTCCAGTGCACCCAGTTAGTTGGTAGGAGGAACATCAGCATACCTGCAGAGGGCACGTGGGAGACTTTGGGCCACTGAGTCAGGGATTCCGTAATTTTCTGGTTACTGAATCCGGGATTAGAAACCTGCCGCTATCTCACTCCCGGACTCTGCCCACAGTTTTATCAACTAGGAAATAATGCTAACTCTGAGAATAAGACCTAATTCAAAAACAGATGGGTTTAATTAAATATGTAGAGGATACAGATGACACTGAGAACTATTTTCTAGTTAGCCAGGGCTGTGCAACCAGGGAGATGCTGTCGTCTCAGAGAATGAGGAAGGAGGGGGTTTGCTTGAGCCTTTGGAAGTCTGCAGGCCTTGAGCAAGATTGGGAACTATATGTAGCAAACAAGGAAGAAGAGACATTGGGAGGCATCCCCTGCAGACAAATGGGTGAAGGGAAAACTGGGACTTTGAGGGCTTGACTAGCTCTGCAAGTGGGAAGTAGGAGGCTATGGTCTAGAACTAGGTACGTGGCTTAGTAGGGCCTGAGCCAACTGCTGCTGACAACACGGGTAAGAACTGGTCTGTCAGCAAAGCAAGGCCCCCATCCCTGGCTGGGAAACCACAGGCAGGATGGAGTCCACTTTGGTTTCCAAAAGGAAGACAGGTTGCTGTGAAGTCCCCTGTGTCCAAAGACAAGTAGACCATAAGAGAAAAGGCTCAGATAGGCTGAGAGAAAAGTCTAGGAGAGAGATGGGAGGCACTTGAACTCAGATGACATCAGAACATGAAGGGACACACACACACATACACACACAAACACACACACATACATATATACACACCCCCATACATAATGTATAATATATATTCTGAAGAAGACTGCTTTGGTTTCTGGAAGCAGATACTAACTGCAGGGAGAGAATTTCAGCCTTCTTTCTCAGTGGAAGAGAGCTAACATGGCCAAGCAATCTCAAGAAGACATATGAGCCTGGGAGACAATCAGTTCAGTTTTGTGCTGCTCGTCACCACATCTGTGAAGAAGTAGCAGGCAGCATGCAGAAAAGTGGGAATCTCAGTAGCTAGAGGTGTGGGGTTCATGGAAGTAATGGCAGAAGTCACGACTCTGGATGATGCGGATGGTGAGGAAAAGAGGTCAGATAAGGCAGAGGCCGAGGACCCCTAGGAGGCAGTGGTGAGCACTCCTGAGCCACCATTGTGAGGAAGATGTGTGGGCTGGGCCTGAGGAAGGGAGCAGATGAAGGTGCACAGGACCCTATGGGAAGAAAACACAGGGACAAAAGGGTGGTGAGCGGAGAGAAGACAGGTCTGAGGGAAGCCATTCCAGCCTAAGGGAAGAGGCAGCCATGCTTTAGGGGGAACTGCTTCTTAAGTGTCTTTGAATCCCAGCTGAGCCTGTACGTGCAGGTTCAGATCCCAGAAAGAAGGTGGATATGCCGACATGGCGTGGAAGCGACAGGGGCTCTGCTGGGCCAGGTGTAGTCAGTTGGCAGAGGAGGTGGGAGCATCTGCTGCCCTGGCATGGGGGAAGGTGGCAACATGAAGGGGCTTTGAAGTGAGGGAGCAGAGACTAGAACGGGCCATGATCTACAGATGGAAAGTGGAAGATGGGGTTAGAGTGGGGGCATCCGAGGAGAGTGAGAATCTCAGGGACAGTGGCCCAGCTTGGTTCTTCGTCTCTCCCGGAGGGCCAGGCAGCTGCAGGTGCAGAGACGATGGGATGGTTGATTTAGGTCCTTTGGGGACAGCCCAGGGCAAGTTAGAGACAGAGAGATTTAGAGAACATGTTGGGCTGGTGAGGGGATAAAAAAAAGATGGCCTGAGAGAAGCAGGGGGTGAGGGAAGCAGAGAGCCACAGAAAACAGTGAGGGGCAGAGACTGGGGGAGTGGATGGCAGAGACAAGGGCTAATGGTAAGCTGTTGGAGGTGTGTGAAGGTGCTTGGCTATCAGAGGCTGAGTCCAAAGTTAGGTCTGGAGAGATGTGGAGGAGGGATTGCCGAGGGCAGGGAGAGGCTGGGCTAATGGCTCAGCTGATTAGAGACCAAGTTAGAATCAGGTCCTGACAGCCTGAGGGAATGGAGTCCAGTGCCTTTTGTGGGGACATGGTGGTGGGAAGTTCTTCTCACATGCCCAGCACCTACTTTATAATCAGGGTGCTCTCAGAGGCAAGGGGTGGGTGGGTGCTCTGTCCTTTCTCCCTAACCTCACTCCTGGGGTCCTGGGCTGAGAGGCTAAGGCTCTGGTTTCCTGTCTTGACTCATGCCCAGGGAGGGACATGAAAGGTGGCTTTTCTCACTTACTGCCCACCACCACAGCCTGCTCCAGGGCACTCTTCAGTCACTTACCCTGTGCCTGTTGTCCTGGCCAGGGGTGTATGTAGGGAGGGGGGGGGTTAGCGTTTTTTTACTACCTTACCAGGTTGATTTGGAGTCCTCAAGTGTCTCCTGTATGCTCAGAGGAGTCAGGGAACTTATGCAAGGAAGGAACAGGCCATCAGCACTTCCTGTCTTGGAAGGCCAAAGGCACAGTGGGACTTCCCGTTCCCAATTTGTCTGACTTGGTTTGATTCTTTCTTTCCCCAGTGAGCTTCATGTGGAGTTGTTTGCTCTTTAGCAGCAGTTTATGGGCAAGGTGGGGTTTGGAGACAGCTGGGATACCTACAGGGAAAAAAGGGGGTTCTCAGAGGCTGTGCTGTCCCACATTGAACTCTCAGGCCCTCAGCTCTTGTAAGACCATCTAGCTCCAGGGAGGTTCCTTTCCAGGCCTGCCAGGACCCCTGGCCTCACACCACTTCTCCTGCTAAAAACTGCTACAGACTTCTTCCCTCCAAACCAGAACCTCCCTTTGTTTACTCTAGCCCCTCAGAACTGGGATTTCTTTGGGCCTGGATCTTCTTTCCTATTAAGGTCTGTGAAAAGGGGGTGTGAGAGGGGAGGCAGGCAGGCTACTGTGCCTGTCCTCCTCAGTGATCTGTGGCTCTCTGCTACCAGCCTGGGGACAGCTCTGGCCCTTATGCGTGCCTCCCCCATATCTGTACACGCCTATCCTTTCCTGTGTCAATTGACATTTGTCCTCAGTGGGGGAGAGAAGCCCTAAAGGATTTGTGCTGAGACCATGGGCAGAGGGAGATAAATGGAATTTGCAATAAATCCGGGAGCAAAGTCGTAACTTGACTTCAAAACAAACAAAAGGGCCAGAACTGCACTTAAGCTCTGCAGAAGCTCTTCTCCCAGTGTAAACAGAAAAGGGCAGTGGGGTTGGGGAGCCTCCGAGGGCCTGGGACAGTGGGGCAGGGCGAGGTTGGCTGACTTCCTCTCAAAGGAGAGGGCTGGGACAAGGTTTCTGTGGCCTTGCTAAGGGTGGAGGAAGACAGGCCACTGCTGTTTTCTGCCTCTCTTTTCCCATGACTCTCCTGGTGGACTAGAATGTCTTTTAGGAGAAATGCATCTACGGCTGGAGCTGGACAGGGAGCTCTTTCTACCCATTTATACCACTCCTTGGCTGTATGAGATATGTGTATTGCTACATTACTCACAGTGACAGGGAACTAGAACAAGCCTAGATGGCCATCAGCAGATGAACGCGTTGCTAGCATGTGGTACATATGCGCGATGCAATTTTATTTGGCTGTAAAGAAAAACGAAATTATGAAACTTGCAAGAAAATGGGTGGGCCTGGAAATTATTATATTAAACGAAGTGACCCAGCCTCAGGAAGAGAAAACCATAGGCTCTTTCTCATGTGCAGATCTCAGCCTTTGATGTTTATTTACGCACATATGTGGATGTGAGTGTGGATATTGGCTGTCAAATGTGAAGGACCATGAGAGGGGCAAGAGGTACTGAGGAAGCAAGGAGGGCAATAGAAGGCATGTAAAAAAAAAGCAGAAAGGGAGAGCTGGGGAGATGGCTTAGCAGATAAAAATGCTTGTCCATGGATGCCTAATGATCCCGGTTCCATTCCCAGATCCTTTGTAAAGAGCTAGATATGGTGATACACACTGCAGTCTCAGACTACGAGCCCACTGGGGGGCATTCCTATTCAAGCTGACATACCCACTGAACATGTGGCCAAGGATTGCAGGCAACAAGAAGAAACTAGAAGGGAGGCCTGGATCGTAGTCTGCCTCGGAGTGTCTGGAAGGAGTCCCTGCTGCTAGCACCTTGTCTACAGAACTGTGGGAGAATAAATGTCTGTTATTTAAGCCAAAGTTCACCAAGTTTGTGGAAACCAGCACAAGACTGTTGTCATCAGTGTACTTGAATCTGGATGCTCATTCCTTGGAGCTAGAAGAGAGACTGTGGCCTGGCCCTGCCACACCACAAGGCTGTCTGAGGAGCCAGTGTCATTATCTAATTCTGCCTGGCACTGATGAGCTCATGCTCTAGGGAGGCACAGAGAATTGATGTGACCCACTTGGTATCACTCTTAAGAAAAGATAGGAACAAGAGAATGTTCATTCATTCATTCATTCATTCATTCTCACTCATCACTGGCTTATGGAGCCTACTACAAGCCAGGCTCTCAGAACACAACTGTACCCAAGTCTAGAGCCAGTCCTGTCTTGTTCACAGGGAACTTGGGCCATGAGGTCCACTGTCCATCATTAAAGAGGCTGGGTCTGTGTGCCTGGGGTTTTCTCCAACTCTGGAATTTGGTGGTTTGGAAAAAGAAAAGAAGGGGCCAGGGGCATTTTCTGTGCTCACAGATGTTGAGAGCCAAAACTAAAGCAAGGCTACTGGTGACATGAGCCAGTGAGGAAATGACTCTGTGAGGATGAGCCGTGCTTCACTGAAGGGCCAACGTGGGCAGAAGCCTGACAGGGCAAGTGGCTGGTGAGACGTTGTAGGAGGTGAGAAGGGCCTCTCCTTGACCATCACTGACCATATAAGACCCAAAGTCTTCAGAATATTTTCTCATTTGTGCTTATCAAATATCAGGCTGGAAACACAAATGGTTTGTGTAGGAGCCTTTCCAGAACAGGGGGATTTCACAGACTTGGCTGAGTGAAGCACAAGTTTCCTGGAATTCTGGCCCCCTTGATTTGGGATCCCCCACCTTCCCATAGACCTCCCGTTGCTTTCACACACCTGGCCTCTCAGTGGAAGGCTGCTTTCTAGATGGCCTCTCGAGCCACGGGACAGCTGTGTTCCTCAGCTCCTTGTTTTCCTCCTCACATATTTGGGAGTTATATGACACTTGGTGGCAAGTGATGCTGGCAGTCTAAAAAACACAAAGTTCAGAGCCTGAGGCCGCTGTGGTTTTTCTGAAGCTCCATTTCTTGTGGGCTAGAGGTGAAGGCTTCCCTCCGGAGACCCCAGCAATGGGGACTGTAGCAAAGTTCAAGTAACAGCCGCTTCCACCATGGCTGCGTGTTTGGCACACACAACCTGACAGCACACTAAAAGACAGCCGGGGACCAGCAAGCAGGGCAAGGCAGACTGAAGAAGCCTGAGGGGAGAGTCAATGTCCCTGGATCCTTGCTCCTTTCTAATGATGGCTTACAGTGGCATCATTAACCCTCCAAATGCTGTCATTGCAAGTTCTACAGTTACCAGATACCGCATGTAATTAAAATCTAACTGTTTGCAGTTGACTTTCCTTTTTATGGGCTCACAGAGGTCTGCAAGGCCTCTGTCCCAGATCACCTTGTTTTCAGAGAGAAGCTGAGAGGTATGCTGAGGGCCTAAGAGAGAGCTGCTGATGGAGACCTGAGCTTTTCAGATTCAGAAGAGAAAAGATGAAGTAAAAAAACATAGGCTGCATTTTCTGATCTTAAAAGTAACTAAGGTCCCATTGTAGACAGGAGAAAAGAATAAAGAGTAAATAAAAGTCATTAGGTCCAACAACACAGGAGAGAAGACAGTGGGTAGGCATGGTAGGAAGGTAATGTTTGATGGACCATTATAATTATATGGAAATGGAAAAGAGTATAATAATCCTTGAGTGAGCAGCAGAGTTGAGTAACAAGAGCTCTGTGCATATTTGAATAAAGAATTAAACTCAGTTGTCAAGATATTTAGGTCGACCCCACTAAGTATTTCCTCTGAGAGTTAGCCAACTGATAGCCTTTAATCATGCTTTATATTTATAAAGACCTTTCTCCAAAGAACTCAAATTCCTCAATAAATGTTAATTAATTCACTCTCCCAGGATCCTTTAGGGGAAAGTTGGTGGCAGATATTATGTTCGTAGGCATGAAAACTGTAGAAGGCTGGGAATGATACTGTCAGTCAGACTTACAAGACCTGTCTGGAGTGGGGGATATCTACCTGGCCTACCCTCTGCTCCTGGGCTGCTCCTAAATCACCCATAGCTTGCTAACACTCCTGCTCTCTCTGATGTTTCTGTCCATCAGTGGGCTAAAGCATCAACTGCAGGATTTGCTGTTTCAGCAGGCGGCTACAAGATATCGGCCAAGGGATCCTGCAGCCAGCTGTGAGTCTGTTGATGTTTGGTGTTGGAGTACAAAGGGATTTCAGCAGCTTATTTCTGATCTTATTTATTTATTTATTTATTTATTTATTTATTTATTCATTTTTGTTTTTTTGAGGCAGGATTTCTCTGCGTAGCCCTGGCTGTCCTGGAACTTGCTCTGTAGACCAGGCTGGCTTTGAACTCACAGAGATCCCACCTGCCTCTCTCCCGAGTGCTGGGATTACAGGTGTGCACTACCACCGCCTGGCTCTGATTATTCATTTACAACAAGCAAGTGCTGAGATCGAGGATTAAGCCAAAAATCAAACCAAGAACACAGGCAATTGCTCAGGTTGTGATTTGTGGGAACCTTCTCATAAGAACTTGGGCAGAGCTGTTCAGTAGTACTCCAATCCTTGCACTCTGGGTTAGGATCTTGTTGCACTCAGCTAGGGATTATCTCTTTTGGGATGGACCACGCAGTTCACATTTCCAGCCTGGTAGTTATGAAACTCAAGTGGGCCACTGGCACATTGAACAAAATCAGGGTTTAGTGATTGCACAAGGGGCCCAATCACTCTGAGGCCAGCCAAAACAAGAAGCATCCTGAGGAGCCCCACCAGTTTTGTCTGAGCCTTTGCTTGGGGCAAAAAAAAAAAAAAAAAAAAAAAAAAACTTCTCAAAATCACCTGCAGCCAATAGGATGTCAGAGGACAGGCCTTCCTTACACAAGGCTCCTAACCGTCTTGACTCCCCATATCAATCTTCTGTACCCTGTTAGAACAGGGGTGCTTCACGAGGAGGCAAGGGACAGTTAGCACACAACACTTTCTATTCAGGTTTCAGTGGAGAAATTTCTGCTGTTTGATCATGAGTCAGCAAAGATATAACTTGTTCAGAGAAAGGAATGATTAGTATTAACTGAGGTGAGAGACCCAGAAGGTTGAAACATTCTGTAGAGCAGGGCCTGGAGCTCTTAGGCTGAGGCCTAATCTCTGGGAACCCCTGGAAGGGAAAGATGATGAGAAGCAGTTTTAATGGAGTAAGGTCTTGAGACTGTCCTGGAGTCTTTTCTTTAGTGTCTCTGTTCAGCTTCTTACAGTAAAGGCACACTGGATCAATTCTGGGACAGGCCATCACAGTACAGACCTACCTCACCATCTGGGAGGTTTTTGAGGGAGAGGAACATGGAGTAATGGAGAAAGGTCACAGGCATGGGTTTAATGGTATAAAGGTAGGGTGTGGGAAGAGAACCCCTCTTTCCTAGTCTTTCCTCAACCTTCTCTCTTCTCTTGAAGAGGGTAGGAGTAGGTTCCGATGTGCCGGAGTCGATGGTTTTAGTGTGCATCCTGGAAGATTCCACTCAGTCCACTGGCCCTGTGACTCCTGCACAGCATTGAAGCAAACAGATTTCCCAAATAGAGTGGGACCTGCTTGCCTCTCCCTTCTCCTGGACTTGGGAAATAGCATGCTATGCTAGCCTCCTGGGTGTTGAGAAGATGGGTTGCCATAGGGACTGATAGAACAGCATATAACAGGTTCTGTAGGTGGGATTCCCCCTCTTCTTCTTCCTCCTCTTTCCCCTCCTCTTGCACCTAGGGATGGTCAGATGTGGACATCTGTCTACCTTGCTATAAGCTCTAGCAGTCTCTGTGTTAAAGGAGTGTGGGAATTGGGCACTGGCCTGTGTCCTGCAGCAGGGCCATAAAACAGCGGCAAAGGGAGTGGCCAGTGAAGATAGGCCTGGAGATGAAAGGCTGCATGTTTTCCTTTGCAAAGTGTGGCTGTGTTTCCGAAGGCCTGCAGCTTCCTCCGCCCTGCTGGCTTCTTCTTTTTTTTTGCTCTTACCAGTTCCCCTCAGGGATATCTTAAGAGGCAAACTTCCAGCACTAACAGGAGGTCTTTTGTTCTCCTTTTCTCAAAGTGGACTTTAACCCAGTTACTATAGACTGAGTCACTGTAAAAACAAACAAATAATAAGGCTTGGTTCTTCTTAAAGGCTCTTCCATTTCTGTTGACCGAAAAGGGGGAACCTGACACTGTCTTGGGCCTATGAGACTCTTCTCCACCCCAACTTTTTAGAGACTTGGAGAACCTTCCAGAGCATGCTGTAGCTTGACACTATGGCTTGTTTTAGTCTTTTGTCTGGTTTGGGGTAGTCTGTGGACTGTGAGGAATTTGGGGTCTTGGCATTGTCCTGGTAGAATTTGTCTCTCCCTCTGAGGAGCTCTTGTTACACTCCTGGGCTGGACACATGCTCAGTGCTGGTCTAGCCTCTCTTGTCCACACTTTAGAAGCTTTATATGTGAAACTACGGTACGAAGACATTCTGATTTTATCAGGAGAGACTTTGCAATCGACCCTGCTCTGTTAGAAGACTTTGGGACAAATTAAAGTGTTCTTTATAGTTGTCCCAGTCCATTCAACAAAAGCTTTATGGGTCCTTAGGAGTGAGGTAGATGTCAGAGACGAGAACGACCCACTCACTTCCTGCCCTCAGAAAGATATAGGTAAGCAGGTAAATGCAGAGTCTTCTCATGAGGGTAAGATGGATTTGTGCTAAGGGGATGGCCATTTCCCTGGGGAGGGCATTGAAGTTTTTCCCGGAGGATATGACATGTGAGCTGAGCAACTCAGGGAAAACTAGGGTGTTTATGACAAGTGGAAGGAGCAAGGGAAGGGTCCATGGCAAGTTAGGACCCATCATCATACAGGCTTTCTTTAACATTTCTCCAAGAATTTTTGCTTACATGTTTGAGCAGACCTGGACCTTCTCTTTTGTAAGGAGAGAAGTCTGTAAAAGAACATGCTACCAGCTTTGGAACTCTGTTCCAAGATGTTTCACTACATCAAGCATTAAGACATGCTTTTTAGACCACTAGCCCATCGGACATACTGCCCAAGGGTATGGCCATTGCTCACAGTGAATGGAATTCACATTCCCTAAGAGCTCGTCACTCTCTGTGTTTTTAGCTACCCAGAGCTCAAGGGCATTGTGCAACACATTCATGCCTACCATGAAAAGCCAGTTCAGGTGCTTGGAAAATGCTGAATCACATTGGCCCCAACTTCTAGGTCTCCCTTCTATGCACCATCTCCAGAATATGTGGGTGGACTAATGGTCCTCCTCCATGTGCCTATGGCTCATTCGTTGCACTGTGACTTAAGGTCCATTCCTGAATACCCCTTGTGAGCTCCCTAGAGGGGACTATGCTAAGGTACTTTTGTTTTTGGTTTGTTGGTTTGTTTGAGACACGGTCTTACTATGTAGCCCTGGCTGTCCTGGAACTCACTTTGTAGACCAGGCTGGCCTTGAACTCACAGAGCTCTGCCTGCCTCTATCTCCCAAGTGCTGGGATTAAAGGGGCGCGCCACCACACCCGGCTAGTACTTTTAAACAGTCAGTTTCCCCCAATATTTGTTTCATAGACCTCTAAGGTGATTAAGGGATATTTGTAAAGTGAATACACACTCGAGAGAAAGATGGTTGAGTGGGTGTATTTTGCCCAATTTGACAAATAACAACAGGAAATGTCACTTTCATCATGACTGACGATAAGATATTCAGGCCTAAGACTCCCCACTGGTTCCACCCTGTGCAGAAAGAGTGTTCTTTTTCCAAGAAGCTACTCGAGCTCCATCCTTTAGATGTAAAATCTGACAGATATGACAATGAGAATCTAAGGCAAAGAATTTTTCACCCCAGTTTGATTTCTTTGCTTCGGTGAACCCCACCAATACTGAAGAAGTCAGGGTCAGGCTTCCCCTCTACCTCCAGACAGCAGTCTTGTTCGTAGATGAGGCCTAGCCCGTTGGTTTCTGTGCTGGGGATTACCAGTCTCCATCTTGGCCTCCCTTTCCTGGATTGGCTCTGAGAAGATGAGTAAAAACATTCCAGGAGTAGACTTGCTCTCAGTGACAGTTGCTGGTTGATTTCTTCTGAGAAAATGGAAACCTTGCTCTTCTGATGTGTGCAGTAACAGGCACGAGAGGAATTTTCCAATACAACCAGGGAGTGGATTTTCCAAGGACAGGCTGACCAAGAAAAGCCACCATTTGACTGTGCTCCAGAATTAGGTAACGTGGCACCCCCTGGAGTAGAAGGGGTGACTGGCTACACCAGGAGGAGAGCTGTGCTGCCTTCGCTTTCTAGTGTGCCTGGTGTTTTGCCACCAATGGGATTAGTGACTTCAAGACAGCTGGATCATCTCAGCACCATTTCCCCATGGTGAGAAGAGACATGACGTTGATTCTGTTTGGGAAGGAGGTGGCAGTGAAGGGCAGCTGAAAGCTAGATGACTCTCTAAAATCTGTGACAGAAATGGTATGCACAGGGCCTATCTATGATGCAGTCGATCTCACAGCGGCCCAACTGTGCCCCGCCATGAGATCATTCATTATCCCACACGCTTACTGGGCTCCACTCTATGGCTAACCCTGTCCTATGAACTGGACAAACAAAGCCCAATTGTCCCCTGCCCTGGTTTGTTCTCTCGAGTTCCCTTCATCATCCTCTGCAAAGGGAGAAGGACCATTGTTTTCCCCAGTCCCTTTCTTTCTCTCGGCCATGGCAGATTTTTCAAAGGTCTCAGGGAATAGATGAGTGAAAAGGCCTAGGAGAAGGGATGAATCACACTCACGTTTGAAAACCCACAGAGGAGCTGTCAGGGTTTGCAGTTGTCCTCTTCGAACCCCTGGAAATATACTTAAGATTCCTTGGAGATACTCATTACTGGCTGGGAGAAAACATGACTTGCATCTGATGAATTCCCAGTGTCAGGTCAAATTCTCAAAACCTTCCAAACTCTTAGTGTAGGAGAGCATCCACCTTAGTGATGCAGGAGATGTTGGTGCAGTGTGCATAGTGGGAAGGCTGAAGAGTTCAGGGAAAGATGAGGGATAAAGAGCAGGGGATACATCTGCTAGCCCCTCACATAATCTTTCTTTAATGATTTCCCCAATTGATTTTGGAAAATGCATGTCCGTAGGGGGAAACTGGAAAAATAAAGCTAATGACTCTAAAGAAATAAAAGCAAAGCATGTTTATCACCCAGAGACAGTACTGTGACCATTTTAGATAGATTTTTGACATTTAAACAAAATATACATGATGCTTTCCTTAAAAATGGCCTGCTCTGTGCACGGTACTTCATAATTTACTTTCTCCTTTAATGATATGTTGTGTGAACATTTTCCTACCAGATTAAGCTTTCTTCTGATACAATTTTAACGACTACCTAGTATTCCATCTCACTGATGATTAGTTTGACACTATACACTTGTGCCAGGTTTTGGCTTGTCTACCTTTTTCTTTGCTGCTATAAATTACATGATGTAGACAATGGGGAGACTGATTCTGGCTGCTCTATTGTTCTGGTCATAAGTCACTTAGTCCTTCCTGAAAAGCCACTGTTCTTTTTGGAGGCCAGAGACACTTCACAGGCCTTTCTTAGAACAGAAGGACAAATTTAATCTATTCAAGCTAGAAGCAGCCAGACTGTGCTTATAAATCCACAGAAACACCCACCAATGTGAAAAGATGGTGAGCTCAGTTCAGCACAACTCTATTCACAGATGTGTTTGAAAAGAAAAGACCTGTCCCCTTGACCGATCTCCTTGAACCTTGGCTATCTCTCCTGCAGGAAACACAAACTCAGTAATATGTAACAATGGAAGCTGAATGGCCAATGCAAGGCCCACTTAGAGAAGCAACTGGAAGAATGGGTTGTAGAGTGAAGTGGTTTGTTTTTTTTATGTTTAAGATTTTCACTGTCTCTTCTGCTCTATCAGAGGAAATAACCAGAGGGAAGTTAGACTAAAATGTCCAGGGCTTTGAGCATGCTTAGAAGTCATGGCTCACCCAGGCCGAGAGGGAAAGCATGGGCTTCCAGAACTGGGTAAACTCACACCAGAGAATTTGGGGCAAAATCTAGGCTGTTGGTCTCCAATGCAGCTCACCCAAAATAAATCTAGCTGTATGTGGGACGAGCCTTAGGACACCTCCTGTTTCTTCATTTTTGATAGTTTGGTTCAGTGTAAGCCAGAGAAGAAGTGTGCCCTCTGGTAGAGGGGCAAGGACTGCATGCCTGAGGCATGGGGTCTGTTGGGCAGCCCTAGAAGTCAGCTCATGATTTATTGCCCCCTCTTTCCAACTCCATTTGCATTTTTTAGCAAGATGTTGGATGGAACCACTATGAAATTCTGCTTTGCAAGGCAAAATACAGCCCCCTTTGTCCTTTGCTGAAGCACAGAGGCTTGTAGAAGAGATGTTGAGAGGAAGCGTTAATGGAGAGAAGGATCCAAGGAGACTGGCATGGGGGTGTATACCACGGCAGAGTGCAGAGAGGAGTAAGCGAGGAAGGCATGGTGGTGTGTTCGTGTGCACGCACATGCACATCCTTACCCTCTTCCCCCCCCCCCCTCACAGTTTAATGGAATTCTAAGAGAGGAAACTGTAGGCTCAGCTGCTCATGAAAAGTTGTGGGGCAGGTTTTCCAAAGCAAGTGGGTGTGGGAGCCATGAGAGGGTCACAAACTTCCCTTTAGGCCAACATTTTTGTCTCAGCTCCAAAAGGTCTGCTCTTCTCAGCTGCTCTAATATGTCATCAGACACCCCTGCCCAGCCTGACAGTCCCATATACACAAACCCAGCGCCCAACTGAACCGTTCCCTTCCCAAGCTGCTGAGGGTCTTCTGGGGGTTGGGAAGGGTTTATTCTGAGCAGGTCCAGAGCTGGCTGATGAGCTCAGCCGTCTCATCTCCCAGGAAAGATTTACTGTGCCAGAACATGGCTGCCTTCTACAGTCCCACCCACCACCCCCATCTCTTTTTCCAAGCCTGAGGCTGGGGCTGGGAAGTTTATAGAAAGGCTGAGAATGGATCAATATTCCTGTCCTGAGTGACAAGAAGGAACTGTTCAGAGACTGAGGAAGCCTCTCTTTTTGCCCATAATTGGATGATAGTGATGCTATATGATCAAGCCAGACCAGAGATTCCTGCCTTCAACCCGCCCAGGTGCACAGGACCTCCCACTTGGCCTCTGGTGATGAAGAAGAAAAAGCCTGGGCCTCTGTTGCCAAACATTTACACCCAGGATGTGAATTCCTTCTCTGTCTCATTAGATGTCACCTTTCCCTCTTTACCAAGCCTCAGGGACAGGCTCTAACCAGTTCTTGCTATAGCTTTTTCTACTGCAGGGGTGAGCTAACTTCTGTTTGCAGTCTCTGTTCCTTCAGTGTGATACCTTTAAATCAGTAAGAGGCTGATGGGAGCTCAAGAGCCCACCTGGACCATGGCAATGTCCTGTCTGGAGTCTTTAGACATACTACTCTATTTAGTGCCACAGTGTGGGCACATGCCATCCCTGATTTATAGATAAGGCTGTTGATACCCAGGGAGGTTCATAAACTTGCCCAAGGTCACAGATAAAGGATGGTGGAATGAGAACTTGAGTTCTGGCAACCTGGTTTTGCACTGCAGGTAGGAATAAAATAGCTCCAGTCTTGTCAAGCCTTCCTGCTGGCTCAGCTCTGGTTTCAGCTTGGTGACAGGATTCCGTCTTGTTCCTATGCTTGTTCCTTCTCTGGAGACTGACTGGGGTGCTCATCTTCCCAGCTACCACCAGGATGAATTGCTTTTAAATATACCCCCATCTCTAGCCCACCGTAGACTCATCATGGAGGCCCTGGCCAGGATCCTATGTGATGACAACAACCTTGCTCAAGTCAACTCTGTATCTACACAGAGCTTTCTAGTGAAGTGCCTGGACAGGAAGTGTCCCAGTGTGCCTCGCTGCAGGAAATCAAAGATGTTAACGTGTTCAGCATCCTCATTTCTACAATGAGGTAGCAATGACAAACCCAGAGCTTTGTGATGGTTGAGTGAATCTACGTAAGGCACTTAGGGTTGTGCCTGAGACACTGCACACACTTAGTAAGGGTCGGCAGGTTCTTGATATTAATGCAGGTGGTCTTATTACCACAGTGATCACAGACAGAAGAGCCTTGTGGTGAAAACTTTGGGCTCTGGCCCTTCTGCTGCTGAGACAATTAACTAGGTTTTGGTACTTGTAGCTCAAAGGGTTTTTGAGAATTAAATGAAATAGTATATGCCTAGTTTGGAGAAAATCTCAATCAATGATTGTAAAAAGACTAATCCCACCCACCTCTGACATGGACACAGTATCTCATTATACAGCCTTAACTGGCCTAGAACGCATAGGTCCATAAGCTGCTTTCAAGTTGGGACGGTGCTCCTGCCTGTGTCTCCCAAGTACTGAAATTATAAGTAAGTCTGGCTCATTTTTCTCCGTCTCTCCTTTCTTTTCTTTTTTGCAGTACTGAGGATTGAACCTAGGGCCTTGTGTATGATAGGCAAGCTTTTTACCTTTGGGCTATATTTCCAGCCACAATGTTCCTATTTTTAAACTGGGATACATGATACATATGTTTAAAGCATCTTAGGCCATTAAGTACTCCTCTCTCTCTCTCTCTCACTCACACACACACACACACCTCTATCTTCCCTCACATTGACAGTGCAATTGATTTGGCCATCCTTCTACAAGGTCTCCTGGGGGTAGAGAGGAGTTTTGGCTCCTCGGTTTATTCCTTCATTCCTGATGTTGAGGGATTTGGGCTAGTCACTTGGAAATCAAGGCCTTCAGAGAAAAAGCAGAGCTGCCGTTGACCACCAGAACATTACTTGTCCCCAGCTCCTGTGACTGGCTTCACACGGTCTAGGAAGCAAGGCAGTACCCATGGTTCCACCCCTTCAGCACGTTCTAGTGGTGATGGGAAAGAAGGCAAATGATACAGGATGGCATGGGGCATGCAGGAGACTCAATCATCACTTCCTATGCTGTAAGTTCAGACTTGCAAATCCAATAGTGGCTTTGCACCTCTAAAGACTTGCTCAGTAGAACCAGAGCCCCATCTGGTAGCAGGAACCCACTGTACCTCAACAATAAGATAAGCAATGCCTGATACAGCTGGCTTAAGGAGTCACCATGCCACTGCCCCACTTGCCAAGGCTTGGCACTGGCATATGCCCAGGGAAGAGGTTAGATTCTAAGGGCTCCTAGGGCAGGTGGGATTTTGACCATCCATAGGAACTCTGATTATGATATCAATAGTGGTTTCCAGGGGCGTGACCATGTTGTGAGTTGGGGAATTCTGAAAAGATTTGTTTACTGATGGGAAAGCTAAGGGGATGCCTTCTTTCATCATCACTGGTAGACAAGTACGAAGAAAAGCCAAAAACAAGGGCTATCGAAGACTCTAGGCATGGCAGCTTCTTCAGCACATTCAGCATCCCTGGTAGCCGGTCGTGCTGCTCCTGCATCCATTTCCCACTCTCCCTAAATGTAACATTAGGCAATTGGGAATCTGACTCATTTTGCTGTGGCTGCCTTCAACAAACCGACTCCTCAATGGAGAAGGATGCTACAGTTCTTCCTCCAAAGCAAACAAGAATCAGAGTTGTGGTGCATTTAAACAGGAGGGAGAGAGGAGAGGGTTGCAGAGGAGGTGAGTATGCTGGTACCATGGAGGAGAGCTAGGGAGGGGACTGTGGCCTCCTCTGGTGGGGGTTGTCACCTAATGTATACTTCACAAGGCTCAGCCCCAGTCATCAGAAAGGCTCTCTGTAGAGAAGGCATTGAAGATGGACATCCAAAAGATTTTGCCCCACTTCTGCCCCATGGCCAGCATCAAGATGGATCTGGACAGCCTGGGACAATTAGCTCCAAAATGACCATATTTGAGGATACAGTAAGACACAGGTCTAACCCCAGCTAAGTAGCCGGGTGAGTCAACACTTAGGACAGCAGGTTGATCTGCTTAGACTGCTGTGGGAGCCTAGACAAGAAATTCTGGTCTGTTCTTCAGTCTCAGCAGGTAATAAACAGGCCTCAGCCCTGGGCGTACACAAATCATAAGCTGGGGTCCTGGGATAGGTCACCCTAAGCCCTGCAGGGGAAGTGACTGGGAACATCCAGTCATGCCAGCAAGCAAAAGGGAATTGCAGGTGTGATCTGAAGAGTGGCTGGACTGGTTTCAAGCCTGTGACCTGCCCATGGAAAACAGGTTCCATTTTTAACAACTGTCAACTTGGTCCCACTTGAGCCCAGATAGGCAGTCTGGCTAGACAGAATTTGGGGAGAGCTGTCAGTCTTGTTGATCAGCTGAAGCCTCCCCAGATGTCAATAGACAGCAGGGCTCCGTATGCTTTGTTAGAAGACAGGCTGTAGGCTGAGATCCATACAAACCTTCAGAGCCAGCATCATGGTGAACACCCTGATCAGTCCTGGGGTAACCTGTGTGGGATGGACAGGAGAGAATAAACGAGGTATAGGTAGAGGCAGGAAGGGAAGCTTTGAAACAGAACACAAAAATGTTGCTGCAACATTAACAGATACTGTGAGGCGTGTGTGTGTGTGTGTGTGTGTGTGTGTGTGTGTGAGAGAGAGAGAGAGAGAGAGAGAGACTTGAAGAGCTAAGAAAAAAGGAAAAAAACTGAGGAAAGGAAGAAAAAAAAAACCAAACCAAAAACCAAAATCCAGCCTTTTCTATCCCTGGAACCGTTAGAAAGAAAATGAAGTCTAAATTGTGTTCAGGGCTGCTGGGACAGAGGAAGAGAGACAAGAATGGAAAAAACAGGCCATAAAGATGCCAGGACTCCTTAAGCAGAAACATCTGTTGAAGTCATAAGACTCAGGGCTGGTCAGGCTCCTAACAAACCCAGGAAGAGGAGAGTCTGTGCTGGATCAGGATGCCCCTGTGTCTAGCGCAGACCCCTGGGACAGCATACGTGCATGCAGAGGGAATACCTTCTCCAAAGCTCCGCCAGGCCTGGCTCCTGGCAGAAGAGGAAAGGAGAGAAAGGAGAGCCTAGGGTAGTGAGGGGGCAGAGACAGGACAGCAGCTTTGAGTGTGTATTTATTTAAAGCTTTAACTTACTGGTGTAGCCTGGAGAGCCACATGTCTCCACTTCTGCAACTAACGGGGAGGTGGGGGAGGGGAGGACTTGCTGATCTGCACTGGAGCTGGGGACTCTTTGATTTTTGCAAATCGTAGCACATCCTCTTACTTGTGTTTTCAGCCTGAGCCAACTACTATCTAAGGCTTGCCCTGTGACAGCTACCAAAACGCCAGGTACCATTTCTCAACCAGATAATACTTTCAGTGCCACATTCCTGCTAAGTAGCACCTCATTTAACCCTCCGGCAAATATATCATTGCTGTTGGATAGTAATATATATGACTGTCTTCAGGAAGATTCTTGTATGAGTATTACATTCCAGAAGAAAACTGAGGCCAAACACTGCTAAGAGACTTCCAGGGTCTCCCAGTCATATACTCCAAGAGCCATCCAAGGAGCCGCCTCTCCTCCCTCCCACAAAATGAATGTGAAAAGCAGCGTCTGCCAAGCACTGTTGAGGGACCAGCTGTGCACAATCAGCCCAGCGTTCATGCAAACCTTGAGAGCCCCCCGCACCTTGACTCCCACCCCCTGTGGCTCATTCATCCCTATGCTCCGGATCATCAGCCTAGGTGTCCAGATGGAACCACAGCTACAGAACATGCCACCCCCAGAGGGAAATTGGCAAAACCCCCAACCACCGACATGGCAACAAAAGCCTGCTGTCTCTCAAGGAAACACAGGTAGTGAAAAAGATGAAAAGCAGCTGCTACTTTACTTGCTTGGGGGAAATGGGGAAGGTTCTGGAAGACTCCATCATGAAGGTTAGACTTGTCTCCTCTTCTAAGGACTCCTCCTTCAGCCAAGTCAGGCCAGGAACTTTCATTGACATAGCTATCTTGTCTGCATTAAACCTCTCCCTGGGACTCTTATTTCACATGGGTGGATATACTTAAGATGAAAGGTGACTGCTGTTGGAAACAGAGTTCGTGATTAGGGGGCTAAAAATTCTCACAGACAATGCAAAAATGAACTAGCTAGAGGAAAAGCAGAAACCCCAACATCAGGGTAGCAAAGGCTGTTTATTACTGGTCCCTGAACAATGTCTAGGCTGATATCATTCACGAGGTTGGGGCTTGCTAGTGTGGGTTCCCTGCCTCCACCAACCCCTCGTGATTGGTAGTATCGAATCTGCTCTAGAGGGAAGGTGAGAGCCTTAGACATACAGCTGATTTCTCTTCTGCCACATATGGCTGAGTGAAAAACTGGATTCAGAATCTGCAAGGCTCTTCCGTGGGCACCACTGTGTCACAGACTCTAGTGAGTGTCTTGTTACCTAGTGAGCACAAAAAAACTCACTCCCGATTCAGTAGGGGCTGCAGTTCATGAAAAAAAAAAAAAAAAAAAAAAAACAGGCTGCAGACTCAGGGACTGTACAGCTCCACCCCTTCAGCCGTTTGGGTTGGTGTCACTTTGCCTCTTGGTAAAACTTTCCCGTCGGGATGCTAGGATTGACCTGGAAGCCACACTGTGCAGTTACTTCCACACTGTCTCACTTGGCTGCCTGCTAAATCCCAACACCAGGACTGAGTCACACATGTCAGCCCTGGTCCTCTTCAGTGTGACAGGAGGCAGCTGCTCCCCTGGAGGCTCGGATAAGACTTTGATATGATTTTGGTATCTCGGGGGATGGATGTGATGAAATCTCTTTCAGATGGCTTCTCCCATAAGGAGGGGAGATTCCCTTCCCTCCTCCCCGACCAGTAGAGGAGTTAAGAGTCCGATCCTCTGGTCTCAGTGAGAACAAGAAACAAGGCAGTATGAGGTTTATTGTGGCATCATATCTAAAAGCTCAGCACTTGGGAGGCTGATGCAGGAGCCTTTCTGAGAGCTTGAGGACAGCCTGGGGTACATTAAGAAACCCTGTTTTATAGTGTATGTGTGTGTGTGTGTATACATACATACATACATATATATATATATACATATATATACTGCTTTGAATGAGCCCCAATGAATAGAATTCCTGGTTCTACTCCATTTAAAAGAAATGGAAAGAGAGAGAGAGAGAATCTTCTGGTATTTTAGTTCTGGCCCAGAATCCTCAGTTCCCCAGGGCTAGCTCATCTTTCAAGAGGGCTTGTAGTGATCTGCATTCCGCAGTAAGGAGGAGCTAGGAGAGGCCTAGGGTGCAGATTTTCTCCAAAGCACAAAGCTAGTTTAGTAAGATGACCCAGAAAACTTTGCCCCAGTCCCAGAGGCATCTTGATGACACCCCCCTGTGCTTCTACAGAAGGGTCTCCCTGACAACCGATGCTAAGGGAGCCTCCTGGGCACAGGCACCCTGCTGGATGCTAGCATGCAGTCCCTGGTTGTTGGCCCTGTGGAGCTCAGCTAGAGGGAGCTGACTTGTCATCTAGTAACTAGCAGTCCACAGGGTTATATCTCGTGGACACGTAGTCCTTACCTAGCCTCAGGCTGTCCTCTTGAAGTTAACTTGCTTATTGGAATACTGCTTGGCTGACATAAGTCTCTTCCCACCCCAATGTCTCTACTCCCTCTCCCCTGACACTACCCTTCTACAACTCACTGGATGCCTAGGCACAAACCCCACGTGGACTCATACTCAAATGGGCATCTGGAACTTATCCATGCAGTGACCAGGAAGGCTGTTCCTTGGGAACACTGAGAGTGTTTGCCTTTGAAAGAAAATCTAATCAAGGTATGGGTGGAGGGGAAAGATTGGCTGCATGGGGCGTGGTGGGGGGGAGTAAAGATTGGGTGCACAGGAAAAGATGCTGGATCCAGAATGTTGCTATAGGGTCTTGTACTCACTTAAAGCTCCTGACTCTGGTTTTGAGCAATGCTAGGGCAAATTACTACCCTAGTAACAGGGCCACCACAGCTCTACCTACTCACTCCAGCCTCAGAAAGTTGCCATAGAACTTTCTTGTCGTCCCCCCTCCCCCTTAGCGATCTTGTCCAGGGATGAAGGGCAGAGTCCTAGAGGAAGGTAGATTTGTTAGGAAGATTCACCAAAAAGCAGGAAGCAGACCTCACTGAGGGTGCTTTCCAGGCCATGATGAGCTCTGCAGCAGATGAGCGGTTGTCTTGGCAACACTAATGAAAAGCAGGCCTCAGAGAGGGCCAAGAACCCCCAAGGGACTGAGGTATCTCCCCCTCCACAGCTCTCCTCGCCTCTCCTAGGTAAGGACTACGTGTCCACGAGATATAACCCCATGGACTGCTAGTTACTAGATCAAACTCTCCGAATATTTATAAAATCTCTACCAGAAACAGAGAAAGTCAGTGGCCTGGCCAGGCGTCTGCCCACATCTTCCGTGCTCTGGTGACACTGTCCAACCTGGCTCATTATTCTGTTTTTCTTCTTTGCATGAGCAGGAAAATGAGGGAGGGAATTGGGGGAAGGAATGTTTGCTCTGCCCTGTTAGGCTGACTTTGAGTCAGGGCGTTTGCTTCAAGTCAGGGGGTCTCACTGCTCTCATCCTCCCTCCTCTTTGGCTCACAGTTTGTCTTATTTTGTCCCGCGGATTCCCGAAGTGCTTTGGTCCCCACCAGTCTCTGCCTTGGGGCTTTGCGGCAGTTTCTGAGGGAGAGTAATGTTGGGAAGCTCTCAAAATGCAAAGGATTGACGGCAAGAGGAGCTGGCCTCCCTGCCATGGGGAGCAGGCATGGGGCTTATTCACTTTGAAGAAAAGGGAGGTCCTCACATGCAGCCAGCAGGGAATTAAAGCTGGTCTGAGAAAATCCAAGTGACCTCTGTTCATTACTTGTTTTGCCTGGTGGATATTAAAATGCAAAGAAGTTGAGAAACATACAGCACACAGAGGGGCAGAGGCGGGTGCAACAGCGGGCTTTGTCCTGCTGGTAAATGGAAAGTTGATGCGAATGTCATGTGGTTGCCCTTCGTGACAGCCTAGCCCCCTGGGGGTGGTGTAGGAAAGCAGCAGGGGGTTGTGGGCAGGTCCTAGATTGAGTGGAGAAGTTGAGTATAATTTGAGTGTCATGCCCAGCAAGTCCAAATTCAGATCTCCAGCCTGGTAAGTTATGAAACTTTCCTCCCTATCTTTGGAAAATGAGGGCAAGAGTAGGTGTTCTTTTAAGGTCCCTTCTATGAGTTTTATTCAGCAAGGAGAGATTACAAATGCTATACAAGAGCACATGAAGGCCATTCCTCAGCCAAAGTAAAGCACCTGAAGTTAATGGCATGGGACATAAAGTGTGAGAAGGATTCGTGGATATGCTAGGAACCTTTTGTGGAGGGAGGCTTCAAACACAACTTCAAGGATGAATGGATTTGGACAGAAATAAGGAGAATAGTTGAGTGGAGACAAAGGAGTAAGTATTGGGGGGAGTGGAGTAGCCAGTCTGTGTGGGCTGGGGAGAACACTGGGAACTGTAGCGAAGCCTGGCTCAGGCCATGAGGAGTAGGAGAGGAGAGAGGCTTGCCCTACATAGTGTGACGGTTTTGAATGAATCTGCTTTTGAGTGGCATCCACCAACAAGCCCAGCCAGAAGAGGTGAAAGGAAACCAGGTCAGTGATTGGAGAGCAAGACTCTTGGCATTTAGCTCATGTGGCCTCAGGGAGACTTTGGGTTTCGATGGCTGGGGGATCTGAACCTCCAGAGACTTTTTGTCACCTCTCTGCCAAGCAGGTCAGCCAAGTGGCATAGGAGGGTGGACATTAGAGTTAAGGAGTGAGAGGGAAAGAAAGCAAGCTCCAGTGTGTAAGGAGCCTGAGATGGTGGCCCTTGCATGATACCTGTGGGACCCATGTGTAGGCACAAAGCAGTAGGCAGACACCCAGACTTAGCAGAATGCACAGACACCATGAGGACCCTTCTAGGAAATTCTTGAGCTCCTCTTCTGAATTTCTACTGGCTGACTTCATCCCTGTCAGGCTCTGGTCTTGGTCTGGTTACAAGACTGGCCCATACTATGGTTCATATGTTCCAGCCACAGTCAGAGTGTTCTTGGAATAAAGGAACAGATTCACTAAGAACACATTGTTGGACCTTACTTTAGGATTCCAAAGTTCCCTGGCCAAGTATCTGAGCCTAAATCAGTTGGTGCAGGGCTCAAATTAATTGAAGTCTGGTCTGCCAAAGAGGATGGGTTTTGGCATTAGTGGTATACTCACGGGCTTTGGTGGTGACCAAAGGGTGGTGTGGCAGGCCTAGGACTCATTGTCTAAGTGTTTATGATTGTGCTTAAGACCCCTTTTAGGTCTTCCCCTAGAGGCATTGCAGATGTGACTAATATGTCACATGTGCATCAGTAGGTGGCAGAGAGGAGAAAGGCTATGTCTACATTCAGTGTTCTGACCTATGAACATCTGAATTAATAGTAGCTTAAAATTCCTGGGGTTGGAAAAAAAGAGCAAGCTAGATACCAACACCACTTTGGCACCATGGGGTAACCTGAGAGGACTACAAGACCAGTACCAGACAAGCAACAGATGGGCTCCCAGTACAGGAAACAAACCAGAAACTAGAAGAACTCTGCCTGGCCCTGGATGTGGGGGTTGTGGGTGAGCCAGCCCTGAGGGAGTGAGCATGGGAGAGCCAGCCCTGCCTTTTATCTGCTATGTGGTGGTGTTGGCTAGGGAGAGATGCCTTTCCCTCCTTTTGCCCTCACCACCATTGACTGACAGGAGGTCTGGCCCAGATGGGATCACAAGAACAGGAGAGCTGTCCCTGCCTCTCACATGTTGCAGCATTCAGGCGAACAGGCCCTGCACCCTATGAGAATAGCACACTACAGCTGGTCCTGGATATGGGGGTTGTGGGTGAGCCAGCCCTGAGGGAGTGAGTGTGGAGAGCCAGTCCTGCCTTCTGTCTGCTATGTGGTGGTGTTGGTGAGGGAGAGATGTCTTCCCCTCCCTTTTGTCCTCACCACCATTGGCAGACAGGAGATCTGGTCCAGATGGGGTCACAAGAACAGGAGAGCTGTTCCTGCCCCTCACATGCTGTAGCACACAGGAGAGCAGGCCCTGCACCCTGCCAGGATAGCACATTACAGCTGGTCCTGGATATGGGAGTGTGGGTAAGCCAACCCTGAGGAAGTGAGTGTGGAGAGCCACCTCTGCCTTTTGTCTGCTATGTGGTGGTATTGACAAGGGAGAAATCCTCTCCCCTCCCTTTTGCCCTCACCACCATTGGCAGACAGGAGATCTGGCCCAGAGGAGTCACAAGAGCAGGAGAGCTGTCCCTGCCCCTCACATGCTGCAGTACTCAGGAGAGCAGGCCCTGCACCTTTCCATAGTAGACCTGGCCATGCAAGTGGGGGTTGCAGGTCCAGAATCAGGCCTTTGAGTTGGCTCACCCCAACATCTACCCCATGGATAAACTTCTGGAGTGCAAGAAGAGGTCATTTCCACAACCCAGGACTGCAGGATCTCCATGACACAGGACAGTTACAGCATATTTGAGAGGAGTTCCAGTGAGATTCCAGCACTGATGGAGTAGTGGAAACCAGGGGCCTCATACCAGACCAAGGAGTCATTATAATGAACATTTGCAAGCAGAATGTGTGTACAGAGGGGAATATTGTGGGACATACTGAGATACACTGCAGCTTCCACAATGAGCTATTATTTTTTTATTCTGGGACAGATTGCAAGGGTGGAGGGTGGGTCTGGGGGGTGGTGGGAGAAGGGAGAGAACAGGGTACATGATGTGAAAATCACAAAGTAATTTTTTTCAATATTAAAAAAAAGACCCCTTTTAGGGATAATGAGATGGGTCATCAGGTAAGAAAGCCTGCTTCTAAGACTGAAGACCTGAGTTCTATGTCCAGTGCCCACATGATAAGAGGAAAGAATCAATTCCCACAAGTTGTCCTCTGACCTCCACAGTGTATCATGCTGCATACACACCCCCAAACACATACACAATACACAAACACAAATGTGATTTTAAAAATTTAAAGATGTCTTGTACTAGCAGGGAAGGTTAGAGGCTGAACTTACCCTACGATTAGCTCTTTCTAGGCCCCCACATTCTAGCTGGAGTTGTGTGACTTCAAATTCTCAAGTCAAGCTTGACCTTCAGGGCATCATGGCAATGTCCGTCAAGGCAGGAAAAGAGAGTAAAGACTTTACTAGCTTGATGAATAACTTTCAAATACTTGGACACATGGAAGCTGGCCTCCGCTGGCTGCTTCTCTGTGCTTCAAAATGTCACAGGGTGGGTCTGTTGTCCATGCTCCATTTACACCTTCCTTCTACTTACATCAGTATCAAGGTGTGGCTTGTCTCTGAAGAGCTTCACTTCTCCTAGCAAGTCTGCAAAGTGTGATAGACTGACTTAATGGGCAGCAAATCTAATGGCCTTGGTGAACCCCAAGATCTGCCCTGCCTTAAAGCCATCTCATCACCCCCAGTCAGCTCCAGTGGGTCACCTGAAAGCCCTACATTCTCCCAAATATGTCCTTTGGGCTTTATCTCTCGAGACTTGTGGTTCTCAACCTTTTAATACAGTTCCTCATGTTGTAAGGAACCCCAACCATAAAATTATTTTTGTTGTTACTTCATAAATGTAATTTTTCTACTGTTGTGAATCATAATGTAAATATCTGTGTTTTCCGGTGGTCTTAGGCAACCCCTGTGAAAGTGTCTTTTGATTACCAGGCCGCGAACCACTGCTCTATGAGCATACAGGTCCTGCCTTGCAGAGAGGCAGAGTGGGTTTTCTGAGTGACGGAGGGAACCTGGGAAAGCCCTGTAGTCTGCCAAAATGACCGATCCCTACCTACCATGTCCTCTGTCTTCTGAGCTGAGGCCTGAAACCTCGCTACAGGCCCCAGAGCCTCTTGCTCCTCCTAGTTGTCTTGTTCCTACTCTGTTGTCGCTACACTCAAGCCACACTACAGCAGGCTCTACAGTAAGTAGAGCCTGGGGTGGAAGAGTTCAGCAGGGCTTCCCATTTCTACTCTGAAATGGTTTCCAGAATATCCAGGAGACTGACGGGGTGGGGTGGGATGGTGCTGCATTTAAAAACAAAACAAAAACCAGAGAGAAAAGGTGGGGGGAGAGAAGGAGAGGAGGAGATGGAAGGCCCTCTCTGGCCATTGCTGTGTACCGGGAGTGTTTATTCCCTTTCATTTTCTTTCCTGACATGCTCTGACAGTCGGGTTGCTGCCCTCCTAGGACAGGGTAGAGAGCCAGATGGGCAACCTGCTCCCAGCAGGCTGACTTGCAAGTTCCTGGTGTCTTTAGAAACCATACAGATAAGGTTGTTGGATTAAAAAAAAAAAAAAAGGAATACCCAGTGACATTTGGATTTCAGACATGTTAGGTATCATAGGAATCACTCACACACACACACACACACACACACACACACACACACACACACGCTTATACTAAAACATATGTGATAGAATATATTTATACTAGAAAGCTACACTGTTATCTGAAATTATTTTTAATTTTTGTGACGTCTAAAGGTCCTGTCCTCAAAGTTAAAGACCTTGAGCTAGTGTCCCCAAAATATGGTCAAGGACCAGGTGGCACTTCTTTAATCCAGAAGACCTACATTAAGTCCTGAGCAGCAGGAATAAAGGTGTTCTCTGTCTCATCTCACTGACTGCGAAGTGAAGGCCTTCTTTAGTCTGTCAGGGCCTCCTTCTTTGCAGGTGGCAGGAGGCTAGTAGAGGTGGAGTGAGTCTGGCCATTTAGAACCAGCTGGACAGGGAACTTGGGGAGGCTCACAAGGAACTTGTTTTCAGACCCTTGAGTTTCTGAGGTGAGTGAGGCCATATGTCACAGGGGCAGTTGGTGGTAGCCTCACCAACAAGGAGAGTCAGGAGAACTGACATCAGGAGCCAACCACTTGGAGCCCTGTTCTGTCTTCTACATTTTACTCTCCCAAAACCATGGAAGGGACCAGAAGGAGCCTACTCCACTAAGTCTGGGATGAGGAGGCAAAGTGTGTTACTCAAGTCAGGAGAGCAGTCTGGGCCATGGATTTAAGAGCCGGAAGGCAGGTGTCATATGAAGCTCCTGGGCAGCTGGGCTGAAGACAGGAGGGCCAAAGCTGGGGCCCTGTGCTCCTCTCCTCTCACTAACAGCAGCACTGAGGACCATGCTCAGGGTTCAGGGTGAGTTGGGTGGCCCCGTGGCATAGGCCTTTAATCCCAGGATTTGGGAGGTAGAGGGAGGCAGATCTTGAGGCCAGCCTAGTCTACATAGTGAGTTTTGGGACAGCCGAAGCTACATAAAGAGACCCTGTTTTGAATTAACTAGATGGATAGATAGATAGATAGATATTTTTTTAAAAAGAAGACCTCTAGTTAGTGTCCAGAGAGTTTGAAAGTTGGCTGGGGTGAGGGGAAACCACTGCAATTGGTGTTGGTGTTCAAAATAAAAACCTCCCTTAGTCATCTAAAGGTTCTACATAGGGAAGCAGCCAATTCACTATAGGATGCTATCTTATCGGTAAAACCAAGGTTGAGCTAGGAATCCTCAGACATAAATGACAATGGAAATGACCCTTTGCTGGTGATCAGTTAGGACCCAGAGGTGAGGAGAAGTTCAAACCATGTCCCGGAAGTGGATGCTAAATCTCTGACCATGCTAGGGTAGGAGGCCATTGGAGAGAAGGCACAGCCAGATGAAGCGTGAGAAGGCAGAGAAGATCCTCGAAATACAGGGCTGAGAAAGCTAACCAGGAAGACATGGTCTCAACTCCCCAAGTCACCAAGTCACTCGGTAGGTTAACTGTCTTAGGACTGTGCCCACTGAGAGCAGGGCCCCTGCTGCCCCCCAGAGTGAGGACCTATTATAGTGAATTGCAAAAGGCAGGTCCTGTGGCTTGCCTGAAACCAAGGGTATCATGACAATGACTAACCAGGGTTTTACTTTCTTTTAAAATTTAAAAGATTTCTTTTTTATTTACTTACACATGTGCATGTGTCTGGCAGTGAGCATGCACACATACATGCAGGCACCCATGGAGACCAGAAGAGGGCTCTGGGTTCCCTAGAGCTGGAATTAAAGGCAGTTGGTTGTGAGTCACCAACTGCTGGGAACAGAACTCAGGTCTTTTGAGATAAATAACAAGCACTTTTGAATGCTATGCCATATCTCTAGATCCTCTTTTTTCTTTTTAGGTAAAAATCAGGAGAACAGGGAGCAAATATCACACCCATAATCATTTCACACTCATCACGAGACTGCAAGAGAAAGAGAAGGTTTGCCTTCATTTACTCCTTTTTGAGGCTGGGCCTTCATCTTCAAACTGATGAGTATCAAGGAGAAGTTGACAGGACAAGGATGGTCCAAGGGCTTAGCTCCTATTACCTTGTGGAGAAGGCAACAGGTGCTGTGGTAACCAATCTGTATATCCCACATCTGTTTCTTTGCCCAATGTGTCTCCTTGTGGGTTACAGTCAATGCAGAGATCAGCTCGGCCCTACTTCTAGGCTAAAGGTCAAGGCTAGAAAAGAACTTGGAACCAAACTGAAAATCCTGTTTCCCTCCCATAACTCCTGTCAGCTTGTTAAGCTCTTCTGTTTATACAAGTCCTAGAGCGAGCATTGGTCTTGCAGGCTCTGACAAGACCCTGGCCTCCTAAGCTTACTTTCCAGGGAATCTCAGCAAACCACAAAAAGACTCACTCTGTTTCTTCCTTCTTTACTCAGTATTTTTCTCTTTTTAAAATACAAAACAATTAGCTGTTTCTCTTGATGTTGAAATGTCTTCTCTTGCAGATCCCCCAGCAACAGAAAGCTTCCTTCCGGACACAGGCTCTGGAACAGGAGGAGACACACCCAGCCGGGCCCACTGACCCTTTGCTGAACTCAGTCTTGCCCCTGCCCAAACCAAGGTCTAAGCCGCTTCTCATCACTAGTACAATAGCGTCTAGAGAAGGACTGCTGGTTGAATTGCTAAGAAGCCTCCTGCCCTCAAAGCTCTGAAGTACCAAAGCCTGAATCCTTCCCTAGAAACATAGACCTGTCTCTCTCAGGCCCAGTCATGCCCACTACCCAAGTACATCAACCAGAAGAGCTGAGGTTGTTGCTCATTGCCAAGTGCCATGAAGAGAGAGGATGGTGCTAGGAGACTTACTTGCCTTTGAATGAGGGCTTTGATTTCACATGTCCCCAGACTTCTTGTGTTGGGCGTGACTTTCACTCCCCAGAGTCTTGTGGTCTCCTGGGATGTGGGCATGTGGGTGATGGGCAGGCACAGATGACCCTGTGCCTGTCCTTCTCTATTTGACTTCTCTTTCAGACCATTCCCCCTGCTTTGCTGTGCTGCTCTGTGTTCCCTGAGGATGACTACTAGGAACCTAGTCACTAGCTTCCATTGCTCCCTGGGTTCTTTTCCGGCTTGTCCAGTGTGTGTGTTGGGGGGGGGGCAGGAAGTCAGAGGTTGGGAGAGTGCCTCTTCTCTGTCACTACCTTTGCTGCAGAGCTGTCCCTGATGGGGCTATGTCCCTCCATTCTGTGGCTCTCCCAAATGACATCCTCTAAGATCCCAGCTCTCACCAGGCCCAGCCACATTATTTCTTCTCTTAGCTCCTCTGGGCTCCAAGACAACAGCAGCTTTCCACTGTTGCCAGTCCCTGGGGGGCCCTCAGCATTCCTGCCCCTTCCTAACCATCTGTAAACTGTCCCTTCACTGTTTTTCCCCCAAACCCTCAGAGCTAAACCACTCTGAAAAGAATTCTGTCTCTTGCAGAGCCCTCAATTTATATACCTTCCTATTTAAGTTGGGAATTAAAAAAAGACCTCCGGTATTGTAGACTCAGTACTTTAGTAGAGCACTGTGGCTGGGCAGCTCCCAGTAGACAGGTTCCTCTAAAGAGCTTGGTGTAATTCTGGGCACATTACAGATGCTTAAGAAAGGTACAGTGTATTAGCTACCCACCACCTTAGCTTCTTGTTAGAGAAACAGTCATTCTTGAGAACTTTCTTGAAAGCTAAGATTAGAAGTGAACTTATTAAAGTGGCCAGAGATCAAAGATATTGTTGTGTGCTCCACTTTTTTTGAATATCAGAGTAGATTTGGAGAAGTGATCATTACTTCTCTCCCTGTATCTTTTCACCTTTGGCCTATTTTCCTGGCAGCCTCTACTCCCCACACATACCTGAGACAAATCCTTGCTGAATCATTAGGGTTTTCCTGGCCCAAAAGCTCTTGGTCCACCATGGTTTTCAACCTGCAGGTCATGATCCTTTTGGGGGTCACATATCAGACATCCTGAATATCAGATATTTACATTAGGATTCATAATAGTAGAAAAATTACAGTAATGAAGTAGCAACAAAAATAATGTTATGGGCCAGGCATGGTGGCACATGCCTTTAATCCCAGCACTCAGGAAACAGAGGCAGGCGGATCTCTGTGAGTTTAAGGCAAGCCTGGTCTACAAAGTGAGTCCAGGATAGCCAGACAGTGAAACCCTGTCCTGAAAAACAAAACAAAATAATAATGTTAATGGTTGGGGTCACCACAACATGAGGAACTGTGTTAAAGGGTTGTAGCATTAACAAGGTTGGGAACCACTGTTCTTGGACTTGTATCAGGTGCTACCTTGCTACCCCCACAAAACCGCAAAACAACCTACCCTAGTTGTAGTAGTAACTGAGGGACACATGCCCAGGGCTGTTTCTGCTTCCATTGGCTCTGGCCCACCACCAGGCTCCCTGGTTCTTAAGTAGGACCAGTAGGATCATCATGGAGATCTGAGTGCCCTTCAGGGGCTGGGTGAAGCCCTGGTGCCTGGCATGGTGGGAGAGCAGAATAGTAACATCTAGAAGGCTGGAGGGGGCTTGAGGACTGAAAGGGCTATATAACCAGCAGCATTGTTAGCAATTTACTTACAGTTTCAAGAGGTTTAGTCCATTATCATTATGGTGGCGAGCATGGCAGGGAACATGGCAGCATGCAGGCAGACAGTGCTGGAGAAGTAGCTGACAGTTCTACATCCAGATCCACAGGCAGCAGGAAGAGAAAGACACTGGCCTGGCTTGGACTTTTGAAACCTCAAAGCCCATCCTCAGTGACACACTTCCTCCAACTAGACCATACCCACTCCAATATGGCCACACCTCCTAATCCTTCTCAAGTAGTGTCACTCCCTGATGACTAAGCATTCAAATATATGAACCTATGGGAGCCATTCTCATTCAAATCTTATTCATCAGAGAAGATGTGTTGGCAGGAGCATGAGACAGCTGACCACATTGCATCCAGGTGGAAAAGCAGAGAGATATATGCTGGTCCTCCACTAACTTCCTCCTTCTTATGCAGTGGGACACTCCAACCCATGGAATGGTTATGCCTACACTTGCAGTGGTCTTTTCCATTTCAGTTAAACCTCTATGGAAATGCTCTTACAGATGCACCCCTGAGGTTTTTTTTGTAGGTGATTGTGAATCCCATTAAGTTAGCAATCATGATTAATCATCCCAGTAGTGTAGAGAGTATTTACACTTTCAGTAGAGAGGTAGGGATATTAGCAAAGGTAGCAAAGGCAAACACATCCCCAAGGAGAGAATGGAACAAACAGTCAGATATGGTGAGTGAGGGCACAGAGCTGTCCAGGCAGATGAAAGATGGAAGACAAGGACACTGAGTTGAGAACATTGCTGGATTTCTTGAGGAACAGTAATGAGTTTCATGTGCTTGAGTAGAGGGAGAGAAAGGTGACAGACAAGAGGTGAAGGAAGTGAAGGAGCAGACCTGGATCACGGGGCTTAAGATCACTCTAGGTAGCCTCTTGGGGGATGGGAGATAGAATCCGAACAAGGAGAGGTATGGTGGGGTACGCACAGTCACCCAGGCTGGAAGGAACTGACTGAAAATAGTACGAAATAGAAAGACAACTGCGGCAATAATCCAGGTTGGTACAATGGCACAGTCTGGGCTTGTGTCTATATCAGAATCACCTGGAGTAAGTGAATCTCCATGCTTCTGTGTCCTTGCTTTTAAAATGAATCCATAGAGCTCCAGCTAGGATGACATGAGTGGTATCATGAGCACAGCCTGGCCCATAGCAAGTGCTGTGTTGTTCCTGCCACTGTTACTGCATCAGAGGTGACTGGAAGTTGAGCAGTCATGGCCATCATGGGGAAATAACATTGAAGTCATCATGGTAAAAATGGTGGCACAGGCCTGTCATCCTGGTGCTTTGGGGCCAGAGGCAGGTAGATCAGAATTTCAAGAACAATTTCAACTATATATCAAGTTCAAGGCCATATAAGACTACATAAGACCCTGTTTTGAAACAAAAGCAAAAATAAAAAACACCGAAGCCTTAAACTTAAATTCATTCATAGAAGCCAGAAAACACACTGCAGGGATGCGGGTTCAGGGTATCAGGAAAAGCTGAAGGTCCTGGAGGAGTAGGTAGTCCAGGGTGAGGTGATAGTAACCATGCAAACTCATTCGGAAGCCAATCTGTAGGAGAACAGTGGTAAGTAGGTTCCAGATGGAATGAAGTACCCCAGGCAAGGAAACTAAGAAATAAGTTGGGACCCAGGCAGACCAAAGATCAAGAAATAAAACTCAGGAAGCAGTGAGCAAGGGCAGCAAGTATCCGATGCCAGCATCTTACTTCAAGCATGTGATATAGGCTTCTTAATGAGCAGCTTTGGCTTCCAACAAGGTGGGAAGCAGGGCAGCTGCTGGCTTTTTCCAGCTTTGAGATATGAAGTCTGGGACTCAGCAGATAGGGCTCATGACGCAGGGATGGGGCTACCGCATAAGGGAGAGACTTAAACCCACTGCAGTCTGGGGAGGTTCCAGGGACTGAGAGGTACTTAGCAAAACCCACTAGTGTATTTGGATTAGAGATAGCATCTCAAAAAGTTGGCCAGACATCCCTGCTCCTAAGCCAGACACACTGAGGACTTGAGGACAAATTCTCCCCCCTCCCCCATTTATTTATTTATTTATTTATCTATTTATTTATTTATTTATAATTTCTTCAAGTTACATCTCAATTGCAATCCCCTCCCTACTGCCCCCTCCAGTCCCACCCTCCCACCCTCTTCCCCCTCAACCCCCCCCATCCCCTTCCTTTTTTTTTAAGTTTAAGGTATATCTACCCCCTCCAACAGCTCCCCTCTAAGTCCAAAAAATGGCTCTTTCTCTTATAACAACAAATACAATACAAAACAACACAAATAATTAGGCCACAATTATGAGAGTTGTAGGGCTTAGCATACATTCCCGGTGAGGACAAATTCTCGTGTGGAATATGAAATAACAGGGGCCAGGGAACCTGTGCAACACAGGAGCCAACAGTCTGCCTAGAATGGCATACTTGTCAGTCACTGGGATTGAGCTACTTACGCTAATTCTGATAGACCATGAAACCAGATATATGTCTACTTCCTATGTCCATTTCAGAGGCCCATTCTTCAGGAACATGGATATTCACTCTTATTTTTTTCTTTCAATATACCTGATTATCCAGCTCTTAGGGAAGGAGCTGGGGAGCAGAGTCTCAAAACATAATCAACCAAATGACCAAGAGTAGACTAGCCATCTAACCAAGCATACAAAGGAGAGAAGCTTCTTCCTTGAAGAAGTCATTTTAATGTGCGGAACCTGTGAGTATGCTCCCTTACAGGGAGAGTTAAAGTCTATGATTGGCTGACCCAAACATAGACATAGCATCCTATGTGATCCAATTGGTCCCAATGTAATCAAAAGGGGCTCTAAAAATGGAAAGGGGAGACAGTAGAGAAATTGCAGCCAGAGGGAGATGTGCTTGGAGAACAAATGGTCAGAGGGCTACAATGCTGGTGGCTTTGAAGACAGAGGAAGGGGGCTATGAGTTAAAGAATGTGGGCAACCCCAAGAAGCTGGAAAAGGCAAGAAAGCTGTCTGCTTTGGAGCCTCCAAAAGGAAATAGGACCCTGGCATCACTGATTTTTAGCTCGATGAGATCCAATTTGGACTCTTGACCTCCAAATTATAAGAGAATTAATTGGGATCATCAAATCCACTGTTTGTAGTAGTTTGTTACAGAAGTGACGCAAAATGAATATCCCAAACTGGATCTATTTTCTGCATGGAGCCCAGTGCTACAGTATGCATTCTTCTTATTATAATGGTCCAATTTTAGCTCTCATGGTCACTTGTTTTTTTTTTTTTTTTTTGGTCTTTTGAGACAGGGTTTCTTTGTGTAGCCCTGGCTGTCCTGGACTCACTTTGTAGACCAGGCTGGCATCGAACTCACAGAGATCTGCCTGCCTCTGCCTCCCAAGTGCTGGGATTAAAGGCATGCATCACCATGCCCGGCTCATGGTCACCTTTTTTATGTTTAGCTAACAAGAAGATTCACCACTGCTTGACAATCTCTGTACCCAACTTCTGCCAATGTTCCAGATGCGTCTTGGAAAGGTCATTGGATCCTATCTCTATGGAGAGGCTCAGGCTTTCAAAGCCTGCTTATGGGTTGATGGGATGTTCAACGGCAATATCAAGCAGGTCGGTGATTTGCAAACTGGGAAACTAGTGCAAACATGAACTAGTCTGTGCTTGTATGCACATGTCAGACTAGACTTTGAGCCAAGGACTCTGCAGGTCTGTAGGGCTTCTCCTGTTAGGGCATTGACCACAGTCTTCAATACAGCTTCAGATGTGCAAATGTTATTCTCCTACTAGATTTGAAGATTCCTTGAGGCAAAGATTGTGGATTTAAGCATTTATCTTACTAACCTCCAGTTGAGGAGGAGATAAAATCAGGGACCGGTTCTGAAGACTAGAGGCTGCCAAGAGCTCTGACTCTACAGCTTGGCTCAACCACAGTCCCCAGACTTAGACTCTCTGACGACAGCCTGACCATACTCTATTCCTTTAAATGTAGTGTGTAGTGAGTACTTATTGGAGACACCTTTTCCATAGTCCTCCACCTTGGCATTTTTTAGGTTATCTATGACTTCTTCTAGATCCTTGGTTCCTTGGCTCCACTGGTCTACCTTATACATGGTGACAAGAGAGACCTTCTTGTCCTATGTCAAAAGACCGCTTGGAGTCTTCATTCTGTGCCTTCTGCTAATCCTAGATCTTCCACAGGTCCAATGTGTCTATGCTCTGCTTGAAGCAGGACACCCTCTGGAAACTTGATGTTCCTACCTATGGGGCAATAGTCAGGACAAGGAACTATAGGGCAGAGGGACCTGGGTGTAATGACCCAACAGCCACTAGGGCAGGCTTTCCTCTCTCATTGGCACAGTCTGTTCCATTGCTCTGGGCCACTTTAGGTAAACAAGGGAAAGAAAACAATGTCTATGGGCTACAAAATGAATCTGTCAGGAAAGGAATGTTATTGCCAAGTATTCTCAGAGGGCAGGACAAACAAAGAAGGTGAAACTTGACTTTAACACCAGGACCCTGGTTCTCAGTCACAGTCCCCAGCAGACCCGAGAGCACAGCCCTAGAGCCCCTCCCTTTTCCGGGGTTAGCTTGGCCTGTTTCCTCAGACTGGGTGAAGGGCTTCCTAGGAAACAGCCAGTGGGGGGCAGAGGCTGCTAGGATTCAGGATGCTGGCAGGCCAGGCTTCATGAAGGCTGCTGGCAAGCCCTTTCAGTGGTGGCATTCCCATCTCCAAGGAGGCAATCACGTCAATAAAGGACGTTCGGCATCTTGCCCTCTCGACTGGCAGAGGTGTCCCATGGCAACTAGAGCTGTGATCTGCATATGACAGCACATTGCTGCTATTCAGGATTTTTCTTTCCCTACTTTCTTTGAAACAAGCTTGCCCTATATCCAAGTTCCCTGTGAGTCTCATACAATGAAAACAGCAGTTGACAGGTTCCCTGTAACTTGCGAAATCTGAGCGCATCCAAGGGGAGAAAGAGCACTCATTACCGAAACACAAAACGAGCCCCTTTCAAGGCACAGCTAGTTGGCCCTTCAGTGTGCTGCTGCTGACCCCGCTGCCCTTCTGAGTACAATGAGCAGAGAGGAGAAGGGAAAGAGAGGCCTTTACTCCTCAGGTTGCCAATTGATCACCCTCCTAACCCCAATGGGGGTTTCGTGGCCCAAACAATTCGGGTGACAGAGGTCAGGGCTCCGGCCCCTTCGTCTGTGAGACTTTAGCTCTCCCTGCAGGGACTTTCCCAGGTGAAACAAAGGCGAGATCCCAAAGTCTCAAACATATTCCAGCTGATGATGCAGAGGGGAAACAGAGCAGGGGAATGAAAGGTGTCCAGAGCCACAACACTGGATCTCCACCCTCTTATCCAATCAGGCACAAACACTGTACACTCTGGGATGAGGCCATATGTTACAGAGACCCAGCCACATCCAACATGGCAGCCAATGCCTGGCATCTGGGTTAGGGAAAGGAAGCCATATTAGGGCACAAAATAACTATTTTGCTCACACTACCCCCACCTGACACATGTGCAATTAGCCACACTTCTAATATCAGAAGAAGATGAAAAAGAAGAAGAAAAGGGGGGACAGAGAAAGAAGAAATTTGGAAGAGTAAGAATGAGAGTAATTACTTCATGAGATAAGATCCCAACAGATGAAGCTTCAGAGAGAGCCTGTAGGGAATGGCTGCTTCATTCTGGTAAGGGCTCTAGAGAGAACCAGCTCCTCTCCTGGAATGGCTGCTCTGCTATGCATGGAGCAACACAGAGTATTTCTATACGAGAACCAACAGGGTCCAGCACTCCTAAGAGAAAGGGGTGGTTAGAAGGTAGGCCTGGGTACTTTTCTTTCTACCTCTAGAAACAGTATTGAAAGGTGCACACACCATCTTGTTGGGTCAGTGATCTGGTGGTATAGGTTTACTGGAGGCTAGCAGGCAATTTTTAAGTGCTGGGTTTCTGATCTTATCAGAAAACAAACTCTATCAGTTGCAACTCTCTAAATCTGCTTCATACGTTCATTTTGCCAATAACAACCCTTCTTGCTGGAATATTCTTCCCCCAATCACCGACCCCCACTGATTCCTTCAGCTACCCATCAAGTGCTACATCTGTCATACAGTATTTATGTCTTCGTGTTTTTCACTGTGTAATAATGATCTGTTTACTTAATTTTAAAATGTTGATTGTGGAAAACAGAGGGTCAATATCAAGTGGTTTTTTTTTTCTATCATTCTCTGCTTTGTTTTTTGGCTGGGTTAGAGCGCTCTAGGGGTCCACCTGTCTCTGCCTCTGCCGGGTCTACCATGTTGGCTTTTATACGGGTGGCTGGGGATCTGAACGGATCCTCATGTTTGTGTGGCAAGCGCTTTATCCACTGAGACATCTCCTCGGCCCTCGGTTTGCTTACTCTCTTGTGTCACAAGACACAAGATGTCTTAGAGTATAGGATCAATTGCTTTGTTCATCTTGATGTTGTTGATGGTTAGCCATTGAACAATTGCCCGAAGAACCACACTGATCGCCATAACGGTGATTGGTTTTTGCTGTTGTTGTTGTTTTTTTTTTTCCAGTTCCTGGATTGGGTTTTATTCAGCAAAGACTATCACATTGCATAACTCCACTCATATCATGTGAATGGGACCCCTGGAGCAAAGCACACGGCAGCCCTGCTTATGGAATGTCTACCACTGGCCAAGCACAATGGTAGAATCTAAGGACCAAAGCCAACATGAAAGAAAGAATAATGGCATATCTCAAGAATGTCCTGCTTGTTGCTGTGGAAGGAATCCCAGAAAGAGAGAGATGTGTGGACTACAGTCATTAGGAGAGGCATGGTGAGGAAAGTAGAGCTTACACTATCCATGATGACTTTGGTCAACAATGAAATGACTTAAAAAGGAAGTATGCAGAGCACAGAGACTTTTTAGGGCAGTGAAGCTACTTTGTATGATTCTATAAAGGTGAATACAGATCTTTCTTTATGCATTGTCCAAATCCACAGAACACACAACTTCAAGTTCATATAAAATGTGAATGCCAAGCATCAAGGCTTGGCCAGTGTAGGATCAGTGATTGAAAAAAAATGTATCACTCTGGTGGGTGATGTTGCTATAGTGTACCAGACCATGGACCACAGCAACTCTTTATTTGATGCTTAGTTTTACTGTGAGTCTCTAAAAAAAAAAAAAAAAGTGTCTATTCAAATACAGAGAAAGCATGAGTTGATTGGGGCTATTAATGAAAAAGAAACTAAAACTTCTATCAGTAATAGTGCCTTATGCCCAAGGTGTCACTAGAGGGGCTGCATGAGAATGACCAACATTCCCCAGAAGGAAGAGACCCAGGTCCATTCCCCATTGTCATTGTCATTATCTAAGCTGGTTTATTTCTTTGTTTTTTGGTGTGTGTTTATCTATATTGGTGTGTGGGTGGTATATTGGTATGTGAGTGGTATATTGGTGTGTGTTTATATGTATTGGTGTGTGGGTGTGTATGTATGCATGCATGCATGCATGTGCACTCCTGTGTATGCATGTGCCTGTGCCTGGAGCTAGGCTGGCAGCTAGAAAGCTCCAGTGGTGGTTCTACCTCTGTTCCCTAAAGTACAGGGTTCATAGGCCACACCCAGACTTTAACCTGTATTGGAGATCCAACTCAGGTTTTCAAAGTGCTCTTACCCACTGAGCCGTCTCCCAACCCCTATAGCTGGAGTCTTTTAAGCAATTTTTATAATATATATTAAAAAATTGTTGTAAGGCAGGGTATCACTGTGGAACCCTCGCTGGCCTAGCACTTGTTATGTAGACCAGGCTGGCCTCGAACTCACAGAGATCCTCTTGTCTCTGCCTCCTGAGTGCTGGGATTAAAGGCGTGCACACCACACCTGGGTTTTGGTATTATTCTAAAAGAATATTGGCACAGGGATGTCAAGCCATCATGAAGACACACAGGGTGAGTCAGTCTGGCCAATACGTACTCAAGACACTAATGAGGGTGCTTGAGGGGTAAGTAGCAGTAGGAGAAGAAGAAAAGGGAGGGGCTGCTCTCTTGATGTGCCTGCTCTCCCTGGCATTGGAACCCTGCCACACTGCTGCTCTTGAGAAGGACTGCAGGACTGAGTCAGTAAATCAACCTGAGTGGCGGATTCCACTTTAGTGTGAGAAAGAACTTCTGAAGGTACAGATTTTCCAACAGCAGCTTAGGATGTGTCTACAGAGCAGTGAGCATCCTGACCTGGAAAAATCCAGCCCCTGGAAGCTGAATTTCATGACCAAGGACCCCCAAGGGCTCTCAGGAGTGAAGAGGAGGGGGGAAACTGAGTCCCACCCTCACCGAGACAATCACAGGATCCCCATATCTGATTTTTGAAATTGTTTGGCATTGTCCTTTGAGTCTTCACCACCCCCCAGGCCTCTCTGCTTGCCCATCATTTATTATATCACAGGCATCTTAAAGATGGCCAAAGTCAACATATGGGAAAGTAAAGGTTCTAGTTCAGGGGCAGGACATGCCTGAAGTTAGAACAGGGAGATTTACGGTCAAGGGCTGTAGAAACTCCCCAACAGAAAGGCTTGCTTGCCTTTGACAGAACAAGATCACTATGCACCCTGGGTTATAATGAATCTTCCTTGGAATCCTGAACAAATGGCTCTGAAGTCACCTTTTGCCAGAGGAAGTGTGGTCCTTATAGGAGGGAATTAGATAGGCCCCTGATAAGGCAGCCAGTGCATCCTGTCTGACTCCCTGGCCACACCCTCACAGCTGGGCCAGCTGTGGTCTCTGCTGGCTTCAAAGAAACTGCTTCCCTTGGATCCACATCAAGGACTTAAATGAGAAAAGGGTCCTCTGACCTTTCTAGGGAAGGATGGGACCACCTTTGTGGGGTGTGTGCATGCGTGTGTGTATTTTTCCGGTCACTATTGTATTTTCACGTGTTGGATATAAAATATCTGAAAACAATCACCGGAAATAGTCTTTCACCTATGGGCAGAAACTGGAGTCTGTCCCAGTGTGGGAGAGACTGTGCCCTCCCTGTTGGAGCCAGTGTCCATGAAAGAATTCTAGCAAAGGTGGAGGGCCTGACCTTCATGCTAGTGTTCTGAAGTCCCCTCCGCTAAGGGCACATGGCTTCTGATTGGACATGGCTTCTTATCCAACATTGTCTCCTCCTTGGGAAATGTCCACCTGGAAGAAAGAACTGATTCTCAGAACCATAATCTGCACTGTTCTCAGGGTTTTCCACTTAAGCTGCAGCCCAACCAGACAATCAAGACCATTCCAGGCCTGAAATCCAGCCCTATCCTGGGATCTTGGGAAGGTGCTTTGTGGTGGATGTGGTCAGCCATGTGGGGAGACAGTGGGATTTCCACCCATTCTGAGGTTAAGGCTGCTGGGTGTTGACCGTGGGAAGCTGACAACTGTAAGAGGTGGAAAATGTTTCCCCAGCCCATGCCCACATCAGGCCTTTAGGAAGGGAGACTATATCCCACTCTGCCTTGCAGGCCTGAACCAGGCTGCAGTAGGCTCTGTTATCAGAAAGTGCTAACAGGGGGCCATCCAGGCCTCTGCGGTGTGACCTTCCCTGAAAGGAACCTGGCCAGTCCTTGGGCCAATACCCACTGGCTGAAAGGCAGAGAATGCTGATGAAGGATAAAAAAAAGAGAAGTCTTAAGATTTACAGTGGAGGATATTCGGCCTACCCAGCCAGCCTCTCTGCAGGCTTTCGCAGCTACTGTCTGTAGGGCCTGAGGTTTAAAGAATCCAGGGAAGAGAGAACAAGCCTCAAACTGATTAGGGCCCAACTTTCCAAACAGACACAGGCCACCCCCTTCCTGCCCCTAAACACCACGCAGAGCAAATGCTATTAGTGACTGCAGCCTCTCTCCAGGCCCCGAGGTCTGAGCCTGCTCTTCCAATGTGGCCAGCGGTTCCGAAACAGGTTTGGGAAACTAATCTTTGGCACATAATGAAAAGGGTGTAAGGGAGGGGGGTGCCCAAGAGTTCTCTATCAGGGCCAATATTATTTTTAATTGCCGAGAATCAGCCTGTGGCCGTTACTCAAGGCTGCAGAGCCCGGGTTTGCCAGGGATCAGAAACCAACTTCAAGAGGAGTTGAAAATCTCGTTCCAAAGAGTGTTCATTACCGAGCAGTGATTTCTTGTGGAAAATCAGGTTATACCTCAACGTTTATACAATCCTCTCTCCACACTACCTCTCCCTCTGACATCCTGTCTAGAGAGGGAGCAGTGAATTTGAGCAATCTGGGAAGTTTAGTTTCTGCCCCCCCTCCCCCATCCCACCCAAAGCATGAACTATGGTCCATTTTTCAAGCCAAATCTCGTCCCTTGTATGCAGCTGTCAGGGAACCACAGTAGGTACTTGAGGGAACACAAGCAATGGTTGGTTCTAATCTGGAGGAGGGAAAATGAATTAACAAGGCAGCTACTTATGGAAGAATGTTTTCTTTTCTTCAGCCCCAGCCTGCATATTTTCACAACATGTGTACTCTGTTACCTTGTCACTTCCCTGTTTTCTTTGGGTAAATAACTGGACTCTGGACTTCAGGAAGAAAGAAAGAAACCCAGCCCAAGAGTGTCACTAGGCAGGCCTGGCTAGCTGAGCTGGCAAGGGAGGAAGGAGCCTGTGTCCAAGGTGAAGCAGGCCAGCTTGCTGCAGACTCAGCCTGGGCTGGCCGTCTGATTTCTGCAGGTACTAGTGTAGGAGTGAGAGAACAGGGCCCAGTTCAGCCCTGTGCTTGGCAGGCCTCAAGGCTGAGGAAATAAACAACTCCCCTCTGCTGAGCAAACTGCAAAGCCCTCTCTGAACCCAGCAGAGTCAACAAGGCACCCAAGGCTCTTCTGCCAGCTCTGCCTTCCCACCGGCCAGGATGAGAAAGGCCACTCATGTGGTTCCCAGCAGTGAACCCAGGAGGGATTGGCAAGGCCTTCCATGGAACACAGGACAGGCTCTTCCTCTGTATCGAGGCAGCATTTGGATGTGTTGGTGATGGGCACCATGCAGAAGAAGTCCAAATGCTTCTGAGTTGTTGTCTTCCAGGGACGCTGGCCTTTTTACTTCTCCAATCTTGGAACACTCACTGGTGGTGTCTGTAGCCTTCTCTGGGGGAAGACAAAAGAGCACTGGGCCACTAACAGGATGTCTTTTAGAGGTGCACTGTTGAGGAAGGCATGGAGGGACCGGTGTGTGGCTTCTTTTGATGAGTCAAGATCTTTTCATTACAGAACAGCAGCAACTCTTTTCAATTTTAGTTACATTTCTATTTAGTCATCTGTGTATATGTGCGCACACATGCGGCACGGCATATATGTGAATGTGAGAACACAGCTGTCGGAAGTTGGTTCGCTCCTACCTCCACGAGGGTCCCATGAGTCAAGTCTGGGTGGCCAGGCTTTGTGCAAACCCTTTAACCCGTCCAGCTACTTCACCAGCTGCGCAATAGCAACTCTTATTATTTGCCCACTCCTCACAACTGATGGCCAGAGGAGGAAATCGGAACTGGGAATGATGATTCATGACTATAATCTCAACATCTGGGTACCCGAGGCAGGAGAGTGATGACTTTCTATCCAACCAGGGATATATAGCAAGATCCTGTATATTAAAAAAAGTTAAAATTTAAATAGAATAGAGAATCAATAATAATAATAATGATAATGCTTTATCACTCTTGACATTATATAGCATGTAAAAGGAGTTAAGTTTAGAATGTGCTACAACATGCCTTCAGGAGAAACTGAGGTATAACTGTTGAGTGGCTGAGACCCTCTCATAAAGTCCCCCAGTGGGCTTGGGAAAGGCGGGATTAATTGGCTGTTGTCTGGGTGCCTGCATACCTACATTTCTCTTTTCCATCTGCTCAGGAACCTTTGATTCCAATCCTGAAATTCCCCATCTCACCTTGTAGATCACACAGCCTCACAGCCTTCTTGGGACAGAGCTTTGGAATTCAAAAGTAGAATTTTCTGTTGCAAAGGTCTGGCCCCCATCTGCTGAGCAACTCTTTCTATAGCCCTGGAGTGTCGCAAATGTCCACAAGGAGGGGTCACTTGGAGAGTCAGGATGATCAGTAGGATGCCTTGCGAAGCCTGGCTTTTCTAAACTGCAGGTTGCAAGGACTTTTGGGGGAGACAGCCAGAGACAGAGAGAAGCAGAAAGACACACAGAGAGAAACAGAGACAGAATCAGTCAGCCAGACAGAGATAGACAGAAAGAGATGGGAACACAGACAAAGAAACAGAGAGACAGAGGACCAAAAGCTTTCTGGGAGCAGGTGATGAATCAAATTCTTCATGTGCTTGCATTGTACAAAGACAACTGCAGAGAGTGAAGGAGGATGGGAGCAGCCATGATAACAAAGCCCACACCTAATGCCCGAGGAGTCTCACTCCTCCAGGCCAGGGGGAATGTTTTGCATATACTAGTATACTGTAACCTCGTGAGAACCCTCTGTAATAGGTAAGTTGTCCTCCCTTACCAGGTGAGGAGTCTGAGACACAGAGTGAATATATAGCTTGCTCACATTCACTCCAAGGGACCCATAAAGTTGGGACCCACACCTCATGCTGTGATATACTAAAAGTAGTGTTTGTATTCAGCATATGCTGCTTCTGAGAGAGAGAGAGAGAGAGAGAGAGAGAGAGAGAGAAAGAGAGAGAGAGAGAGCTAGAGTTCCCGCCTCAGAATAAAGACACTCATGCTGGGTGGTTTGCTCTCTGTGGCTGCCCCATACCCACAAGAAGACTCTCCTAGCTCTGACAGAATATTTAGGCTTCAGGTAGTGTGTCCACCTGGAACCCTGTGCTGTGGTTTGCTGAGCAGCCACACTGAGAGTCCCCTTCATGAGACCTCTCTCCTGCCCACACCCCAGCCCTGGCCAGTCTGGCTTGGTTTTGTATCTTACCCTGTACCTGAACACTTTCAGCTTTTGCTTCCTCCTACGTACTTCCTCTAAGTGCCCTTGACAGGCTTTGTAGAGTTGAGACTCGTGTAAGCATGGCCTGTCTAATTCCTGTTGTGTTTCCTATAGATAACCACATCAAAATCCTTTTAGCTACTTTATGAATGAAGATAGATTCTCAGGCTCTGCCAGAGGCCACCATAGGGCCTTCCACAGTGGGGCTGGTTGTCTGCATTTTGGGGCGTCTCCTCAAGTGATTCAATATGCTGATGATAAGCCAGACTCTGTCATTTGGACACCAGCTACCCTCTGGTGCCTTCGAGGCTGTACGAGTGTACACTGTAAAGAATTCCCTGAGATTTAGGGTACCAACACTGGTGTCTACAGCAGGGAGGCTGGTACAAATGGGTATGAAGAGTAGCAGAGAAAGATGTAGGAGGCTGGACAATATTTCTGCCAGCTGTATGGAACTCCGGGGTGGTCAAAGGCCCAGGCAAGACCAATCTCCAGAATAGATTCCAAGCAGAGGCCTCCAGAGTCTATTTCAAGTATAGAGGAAGCTAGTCCGTTTCCTGCTGGGAAGCAGTTTCCCTTTTGTTTTCTGTAGGAGATCCCAGCAAGCAGGGTGGAGAAAGAATCTGGCAGAACCATTCAGATAGGAAGTCAAGTGGCTTTGCAAGACAGAGAGAATGGTGAATACCCAGATAAGTGGATGGTGGAAACAGAAGTGTGTGTGTGTGTGTGTGTGTGTGTGTGTGTGTGTGTGTGTGTGT
>CAJQZJ010032322.1:5918590-5929291 GCA_907164525.1 Lophiomys imhausi
GTGTGTGTGTGTGTGTGTGTGTGTGTGTGTGTGTGTGTGTGTGTGTACTTTAGCATGTGTGTGTATGCATGTGCATGAGTGTGAGTATGTGTGCATGTGTGTGAGTGTGTGTATGCATGTGTATGAGTATGAGTATGTGTACATGTGTGTGGATGTGTGTATAAATGTGAGCATGAGTGTGTGTATGTGAGCATGTACGTGAGTGTGTGTGCATGTATGTGTGAATGAGTGTATGTGCACGTGAGCATGTATGTATGAGTGTGTGAGTGTGTGTGTGTACATGAGCATGTGTATGTGAGTATGTATATGTTTGTGTAAGTATGTATACACTCAAACATGTGTGTGAAGGTGAGTGTGTGTTTACACGTGTGCGTGTGTGTGTGCGTGTGTGTGTGTGTGTGTGAGTGTGTGTGTGTGTGTGTATTTCAGTTTCCAAAGTTCACTTTAGAGTTCCCAGACTCATCAGTGGAAGACACTGCAAGCAGTCTACTATATGCAGAAATGAAATTAAGTTTTAGGTTAGTCAGTTGGAGTTGAGAAAAATGAAACAAAACCCTTCAAACTGAAAAATGAAAGATTTTCCCCCACCTCCCCAATAACTCCAAAGCAACTGGGCACAGAGTGCCTTAACTTGGCCCACAGCAAGGCCTCCAGGAACAGTCAAGTGTCGGCTCATCTGAAGGGAAGCTACTATTTTTTTTGTGATTACCTAGAGCATCTGAGCATGCTTAGTGGAGTAATGTAGAAGAAAATCAGGTTATTAATTGGAAAAACAGAGCAAGAGAGAGCTGAGGAGGAGCTTGAGTGGATGGAGCCTTACTTGGGCGAGTAGAAACTTGATTTCCTCGACAAGAACTGCTTGTGGACTCTGGACTTGGACAAGACTCTCAAGACTGTGGGGCCTTGATTTCTCATCCAAAAGAAAGCAGGAAGCTGAGCTTGGTGTTTCATACCTATAATCACTTGAGAGGCTGAGGCAGGAGAATTGCCGTCAGTTAAAGATAAGTCTGATTTAACAGTGAGTTCCAGTCCTGTCTGAACCATAGAATAGAATCTTCTGACTCAAAACAAAAACGAACAAACAAAAAACAAAACAAAATAAAATCCAACCCAAACCAAACCAACACAAAAATACCCCACCAATACAAAACAAAACAACAGTCAGGAATAAGAGCTCAATTATTAAAATACCGTCTTGTAAACATGAGGTCCTGAGTCTGATATGCAGAAACCATATTTAAAAAACAACAACAAAAACAAACAAAAAACAGCTGGGGCTGAAGAGATGGCTCAATAATTAAGAACATAGGGTGCTCTTCCAGAGGATTCCCAGCACCTGTGTGGTGCCTCCTGCTCTGTAACTCCAGTCATGGGGAAGCCAGCATCCTTTTCTGGCTTCCATGGGCTCTAGGCACACCCATGGTGCACAGATTGAGGCTAAAGACTGATATACATAAAATAAAATAAAATAAAAATAATTAGAAAAAAAGCTGAGTATGGTGCATGTACGTGTACTTCTGGCACTGGGGAGACAAAAACATATCCTTGGGCTTGGTGACTGGTGGCCACCCTACCTTTCAAATTGCAGAGAGACCCTTTAAAAAAAGACTCCCAATGAACAACATCCAAGGTTGTCCTCCTCTGTTCTACACACATGTGCGCAAACACACACACACACACACACACCTGCAGCAAGAAAGATAGCTACCCCACCAACAGAGTTGTTATAGTCTCATAGTAAAGGAGAGGCCTAGTCAGGAACTCTGCAACCTAATGCTGGAGACCTCTTCTGAGGTCTAGCTCTCAGGTCTGTGGCAAAGACAGAACCTCCTCACCATTTCTTCAACATGAAAACTACAGAGAAAGATCTATTGTCTTTCTTGAGTAATAAAATTTGCTATTACTCATAACTGAGTTTGTGATTTGTAATTAAGTTATCATATTCATAATTGTATAATACCATATACTTCAGATTATGCACATCATATGATGTTTATATAACATATTTCATTTGTAAGTTGTATATAAAACATGTACTGTCATTAGTACAATATATTTTATGCCATGATACTTTATAAATACAAATTACATTTATATAGGTATTTAAATAAATATTAAAGTTATATGTAGATTTTTGTGTGAATATTATAGTTGTATACAGGTATTTGTGCTTGCATATATAAAACACTATATAAATCACAGGTAAATGTATTGTACAATACATACATGCACATGAACAGTATAACTGACAGTAACCTAATGATCATTTGATTCCTGTGGTGAGCTAAATTGTGTCCCCCTAAAAGATATTCTGAATCCTTAACTCCTTTTACCTGTAGCTATGGCCTTTGTTGTTGTTTTCTTTTTAAATAGATCCTTCTCTCATACAATACATCCTGACCAATTTCCCCTCCCTCCACTCCTCACAGCTTCCCCCACTTACCCTCTTCCCTAGATCTACTCTGCTTCTGTCTCCTTTCAGAAAGGAACAGGTCTCCAAGAGACAACTAAACACCAAACACCACAAAACAAGATACAAGAAGAAAAGGCAAAAGCCCTCACACTGAGGCTGGACAAGACAATCCAACAAGAGGAAAAGAGTCTCAGGAGCAGGCAAAAGAGTGAAAGGGACACCTGCTCCCACAGTTAGGAGTCCCACAAAACACCAAACTAACAGCCACAAATATTCAAAGAGGACCTGGTGCAGACTCTTGTAGACCCCTTGCTTGCTGCTTCAGTCACTGTGAGTCCATATGCACCCTGCTTAGTGGATACAGTAGGCCATGTTCTCCTGGTGTCCTCCATCCCCTCTGGCTCCTACAATCTTTTTGCTCCCTCTTCCATGGGATTCCCAAAGCTCTTAGGGGAGGGGACCGATGGAGACCTCCAATTTAGACTCTCTCTCTCTGAATAATATCTGGCTGTGGGTCTCTGCATCTGCTCCCACCTGCTCCCATCTCTGAGGATGGCTGGGCAAGGCACCAATGTATGAGTATAGAAAAATATCATCAGGAATAAATTATTCATTTATTTATATATTAATTGATTTTTAAAATTTGATCAGAGGTCCTGCTGTCAGGGACTTTTCTCTCCTTTACTTCAATGGTACAGAAGAATTCCTCTCCAGTCCCCTCAAAGCATTCACACATCTTTTTAAAATTTGCACTTTTTTTTTTAAGCGGCTGGTTTCCTATGGTGAGGGGGGAGGCTAGGCAATGCCCAATAAATCATCTGTCTGTTCTCACTCACTTGAAAAGCAGGACATGTAAAGACACCAGCCAGGTACCTTTCCCTTTGTTTTGCATTTAACAAGAGCTATCAGACCCGCTGCACTGAAGGGCAGGCCCCACTGATGGCAATACTAATTCAACAAGGCTGCTTGTGTTGGTGTCTTGGCACTAGACTTAAGGGAGTTTGGGTTTGTAGACTGGTCCTCTGCTCTCCCAGCTCTTTCTGTGGGCGACCTCTAGGGGACTTGCTCTAGGAAGACTTGCTCTATTTGGAGACTCCATGTACACAGCACTGTAGTAGTCTGGGCAAGATTCAAGGAAATTTAATTTTGAGTTCTCAATTTAAAAAGGAATTTATATCTAGTTGATTCTATAGCGAACTCCCTTACAACAAGGTGATGCCCCTAAGCAGGGAACTGATGACAAGGTCCCAAGGGAGGGATGGGAAAGCCAGCCAAGCCCTCATGGAGGTGATGAAGGCTCTGGGTGGAGGCTTGAAATATGGCTTGGGAAGACAGGAGAACGAGGAGGGACAGATACAGGGGGTATCTGAGAATGTCACAGATTAGAGGGCCAGAAAATGCTCAATAAATCTTCTGTTTACCCTGTATGTGGCTTCTCCAGGGGACAGTGGGTCTAGAAAACAACACTGACAGGTGATAAAGAGCCCTTGTCCAGGACATCTCTAGAGCCTGGGCCATGATTGTGGCAGTATAGGGCAGAGACAGTGACAATGTGCTTGTATCTGCATAAATGGAGCCGGCCCTAACTTGGGGATGACCTCTATTCAGACTTGTATTCCAAATAGCAGGAGCCTGCAAAGATTGCCAGGCCTCCTGTGCTCATATGGGGGGGGGGGGTCCTATGGAGCTCCTCACAGAAAAACCTTTCTCCTGGGACATTTGCTCTTCAGCTTCACACACTAAAATGACCCGCACCCTCTTCTTTCTTTTGCTTCCTGGTTACCTCTTCTTCTCCACCCCTTTTTTGCTAAGAGGTCCCTCTTGCTTCTTTCTTTTCTTCCGCCTTCCCCCCACACTTATTATTCAGCACAGAGTACCCCCTCCCCCAGGGCCTATGTGCTCCCTGGATGATCCATATACTCTGAAGTGGAATCCTATAAACTTACTGTAGCTTTTAGGAACTATCTAGAAAGTGGGGAAGGGGGTTGCAGAACAGAGCACAGTGAGTATTTAGGGAACTTATGCCCCAAGGAGGGGTCAGAGCAGGCCCCCAGGAAGAAAGAGACCCCTTTAAGTAGATGAGGAAAGTCCTCCAGGCATCAGGGATGTCTAAGGTGGCTCTGGCATGGATAGAATTTTTTATTTGAAAGCTATGTGAATCTGAGCATTGGCCAGAGCACTAGGCACCCAGTGAACTTTCCATATAGATACACCAATAACTGAGGGGTGTGGGTGGGATGCAGGGTAGAAGAATGAGTAAACGTGCCAATAAATAACTCCATAGCAATCCAATTGATGGGAAAGGTCCCATAACAGCTAAGGGCAGTCCTGGAAAACATGTCCTGTTTTATGCACTTACATCCTATTGGAGGAAACACGACACTGGAGGCTACTGTAAATGCTAAGATGGGAAAGGAAAACAAGACAAACAGCAGGTCTGGTCAACAGAGAGCGCGGCTCAGAAACCCGATTCCATTGTCCACTACCTGCCTCCAGCAGGTAGAAATCACCCTTTCTTAGCCTTCGTTTTCTCCTCAGTGAAATGGGAGAATAGCTTGGATGGCATCAGTGCCAGGAAACTGGACTTTCCCTAAAGCATTGGTAAACTCTGACTTGTTATAGAAAGCCCCCTTCTTTTCAGGGTAGCAAAAACATAACAGGGCTGTGTCCAGCTTACGTGGAGTCTGGAGGGCCAAGTTTGAGGTCAGAGCTAACTTCTTTAGGTAGGTCACAGGGGCCTTGTACTGATGTGTGACAGTGATCTGATTTTGGGTGCGGAAGGATTTCATGAGGCTCGTTGATGCCAACCCCTCCGCTGCCTCTGTCAAGGCCATTTCCCACATCTGAAGTAATCTTACTCTCCTGCCTCCGCCTACCTCTGCTTTTGTTTCTCGGCCTCGTAGGAGAGGGTCTATGCCAATGTGTGACCTGAGCTGGGCTCACAGTGCTGTAACCCTTTGGTTACGCCCTTGCTCGCTTACTTCCTGAAATATGAGTGTGGAACCTCTTTATCTTTCCAAGCCCCCACATTCCTCTCGGCACATTAGTGTCTTCAGCTGTAGTTGGAGGAGTAAGTATGAGATCTCTCTCTGCCTGGACATTCCTTATCCACCCTTCACTACAGTGTGGTCCACCCTTCTCCTCCCAGGTCAGAGCCAATGCCACCTCCCCGGTGGACTAGATGGCTTCTTCCTGTGCTGGCTGCTAAATTATACTTTCTAAAGAAATAATCAGAAAGACCTAAAAAAAAATTTATGAATAACGAAGTGGGTTGCTGTGCAGTCTATAAAAGTATAAGCTGGGTTGTAAAAACTGTTATATCGAATGAATGAGGATTTTAGTGAAATAGACCAGGGTGCAGCCACGAGGTGGCCAGGGGAGCTTTATATGCAGCACGACTCCTGTTTTGCTAGAAGCATAGCAGAATCTGTAACAACAAACATGAATATGCATTTATAAAGGAGAATAAAACAGGAGAAAATATGCCAAAATTAAACATTGATTATCTTTAGGCGAGGAGATGCTGAGTAATTTTTACTTGTTCTTAGTACTTTGATATCATCTGGATTTTTCTTACCATTGGACCATACTATTATAAATTAAAATGAAGGTTTAAAAAATACCAGTGACATTTCTCCATGGGAAAGCCATAGGAGATTCTGTTCTTTCAGTATTCCTTTAAGTGCAGCTTCTTTGGGGTGGTGCTGGGCAGGCATCTGCACAGTGACTCTCATGGGTAAGGACTATGTGTAAAGAAAACCATAACCAATTAGCATCAGAGTGGCAACTGAGGCTTGCAGAATGGAAATGCCTCAAAGGGAACGAGCTATTACTAACTTCCCCCAATTTGGAACAGGTGTTTAAGGGAATATACCAAATATGCTTCAGATAATTTATTTTTTAAGAGTGCTATGATTGTTACATTTTCCTGTCTTTGTTTTCCTGGGAACTTTTGACAGGCAAAAACCATTCAGCCATGGATTGTTGCATTCTGGTCCTTTGAATGTATTTAATGGCAGCTCCACTGTGTGCTGTGCCTGGGGAGACAAGTGGTTATCTACTGTCAGTTTGCAGCAGTGGATTCAGTGATGCCCCAGACCAGAAACTTGGAAAATGCTAGGAGTGTGTTTGATTGCCAGGGTGATTGAGGGAAAGGTGCTGTTGATTGGTGTGTGTGTGTGTGTGTGTGTGATGCAGGGCGCGGTTGCTAACTCCTCTGCAACATGTGGGACAGTCTTAGAAAATGAAGAACTGACCTACCCCAGATGCCAACACCTGGGGAGAGGCACTCATCTACACTGGAGACTAGAGAAGATGGAATCCCCAAGGCTCCTACTCTTCCCTGGCCACATAAGAAAGGGCTGTGGTGAAGCCAGACAGCTGTTTCTCAGGGGCTTTTCAGGGGCTTCTCAACGGCAGCCCAGCAGCACCAAGCAGAGATTCAGGGTTACTGAACCTCTCAGGCTTTCCAGAGAAGCTATAAATCTAGATGGTGATGCACAATTTCCTGATTTGAAAACAAACAAACAAACAAAAAAGCACACTGCACAAGCCAAATGAAACATATACATGGTCTACTCTGGTTGCTAATTCACAACTCCAACTTAGGAAAAGACTCAGTCCTTGTCTTTATGAGGAGTATAAGAAGGTTCTGATGAGTTCAAACTCTAGAGCAGAGAGACCTGGGTTCAAATCATAGTTCCATTACTCGTTGCCTATGTCATTGTCCACTGAAAATTCTCCAATCCCCGCTTCTCATTCCATAAGACTGAAACTAAGAACAACACTCAGTAGCTTATCAAGACATGCCTGGAATGCAGGAAATGCCTATAACTGGCATTACATTTATTAAGGATCTCACAGTCGGGCATAAGCACACACATACAGGTGCTTAGAGGTTGTAAAGTATATGTGAGAGAAAGCCCTTTGCTTGGAGATATTTTCATTCTGGAAAGAGACACTAACCTTGAACATAAATAAATATTATGAGCAGGTTAGCTAGAAGACTGTGATTGACATCAGACACTGAGGCAGTCAGGCTTGTGAAGGAGGTGGGAGTAGGGGCTCTGGCCAGGCAGAGATAAAGGAGGAGGAACAGCCTGAATGAAGGCCAGGAGGTAGATGATAAAATGCTAATAAAGGTGGCAAGGACTTTCTGAGCATTCTGTGGAGTGGCAGATTTGCTCCTTGAGCTTCATGCAGGTGCAAGACTGGAATGATCTTGGGGAAGCAGGTCATGGGCACTGCCAGGCAAGAGCATGGGTGATTAATTTGTTGGCGGAAGAATGCAAAAAAGAAAGTGATTCGACAAAAAAAAAAAACAAAAAAAACAAAAAAAAAAACAACCATCAACAAACACAGGGAATATGTGGGGGCTTCTGAAGGACAGTCTTTTAAAAGGAGGCTTATGACTTGTGGGAAACACCTGACACCACATGTGGATTCTGGGAAGCCAATGAGAAGGTAACCTGATGCATAATTAAGAGACAGTGTGCAGGAAGAAAACCCTAGGAAACTAGAAAGGGCTTTTGACTTGGCATTGCTTCTCAACACTGTTTACCTGCTGGACACTGCCACACTTTGAAAGACCCTAGAAAATACTGGGGTCTAGGTGGATGGAGCCCAGATTGGCTGAAGCCAGGTGAAGCTTTGTTTTGGAGCTTCGAAAGCCAGGACTGAGAGAGACATGGCAAAACAGAGCCTTGCCAAAGGGCATGGCCAGGGACCTCGGAAGGGAGTGGCCAGGGTCCATGAGAAAGCCCTCGAGTCTTGAGTTACCGCTAGAGCAGCACCCTACTTAAGGGTGTGGTGGCAGAGCCCAAGGGGAGAGTTTGAGAGAGGAGTGCTCGAAAGAAGAGGGAGGTGGGAAGCAGGCTCATGTCCTGCTGACAGATTTCAAGTAGAGATGTGCTAACCAGCCCAAGGCTCCACCAACTCTGAGGTGGCAAGAATCAGGCCGGTGGTCAGGCGTCAGCACATCAATGGAGATCAGCTGAGGGGACAGCAGGCTGGAGGCAGAGAAAAGGCTGTGGAAAGGGGTTCTTGCCACAAGTCAACCCATAAAGGCTGAGGAGAGGCCGTGGAAGGCTGCCCCTGCCACAAGTAACCTTGGGCTGACACAAGAGGCATGGCATAGGATCTGCTCAGAGAAAGTTCGTGAGAACTGGACGCAGAGGAGAGCCATGGCAGGAGCAGAGTGGCCTGAGTCTACATCCATCTATGGGCCTGCAGCCATTACGAGAGTGAGCAAGGGGTGAGGTCAGTGCTTGGTGAAGAGACCACAGCATCAAGTGAGAGACAGTAAAGACAGATCCTAGGCCACACAAATACAGGCCCACCCCTGAGGTGGAAAGCTCAGGTGGAAGCCTCAGCACCAAGGACTAGGCCACACGGCACAGCATACAGTCTTGGCTGATTGAGGAGGTCTCAGCCCAAGCTGAGGTGAGTAAGCAGCGGCGGCTGACAGCCAAGGGACCACTGACTGCTATTGTGATGTTCCTGCAGACAGACTGCTGGATTGCCCTCAACAGACCTGCGATTGAGGATTAGTATCCTCTCTAAGAGTTAGGGTTGGTTGGTTGATATGTGTTAATAATTATTAATAAATATAGTTTATAATTTACTTTTGCAGGTGACGTCCAATGTCAGGCACTATGGGTAACTTGGTTTTTAAAGCTGTAGAGGAAAATGCAGGTTTTAAAGGTGTGACAGGAGTTGTCAGCAAATGACAACTATTGCCGCTGAGTTACACTCAGAAGGGTTTTGTTTTTTATGCTTGCTTTTTCATCTTCCTTTATTGTTTTACCAAAAGGGCCATAGCTTTACAATCTGGGGTCAAGAACAAGGAGGAGTGGAAGTCGTTCTGTGGGCAGACCCCACAGAGCACAAAGAGGGCCGGGTGGATGGGTAGGGAAGGCTACTTACTTTACCAGACCAAATATGTAGAGAAGTGGGGTGCACTGTCAAAAATGACCACAAGTAGAAACAAACTTCATTTAGGAGAAGCAATTATTTTAATTATATCAACTTATGTCATTATGTGACCAAAATATCAGTAAGGTGAAAGACTCATGTGCTAACAGTAGCCTCTAGGGATCCACACGGGCCTCAGCATTCTCTGATGACATGAAAGACCTTCATAGCCAGGTCAATGGTGACAGTGGTATAGGCGCAGGATGCTATGAAGCCAGTGTGTGCTTTGAGATGACAGATGGTGCAGAACTCCTGTGTTACAGTCCACACGACATCCTAGCTTTCTCCATCCCCACAGGCAGCATACCCTCGATACCATATATTCAATATATGTCTATGAACTATTCATCTTAATTACCAATGGCTCTTTGTCATGAGTTTTGAAAAGCTTCTCAGCTAGTTTGCTGCTACTCTCCCATCTCTCCAGAAAACCTGCCCTTACCTTACCTTTGGCTCTTGAGATCACTTGTCTATGTTGGATTGGGCATGAACAAAGCTTGCAGAGTTTTAGCTCATCTGTGGTGGCCAAGAGGGAATCCCATATCACAATAAAGGAGAGAGATGCTTAGCAAATACTGAGCAACAATATTTCCAAGGGAAATTGCAAATCCACTGAAAGAACAAACTGTCTCCAAGCATTATAACAGCATCCATTTACACTCCAACAGGCCAAGCGCTGTTTATGCTGGAAAGCGCATTCATTTTTAAAAGTAAGCCTGGCATACCTCTTCTAGGAAAGATTTCATTGGCTGGGATTCTGATGGCCTCTCTAGGGTGGGGTACTAAGATTGTCTTTCTAGAGTGCCCTAGCTTCCACAGAATGTCACCCAAATTAGCCCCAACTTTGAAGTCTACTATGGTATAGCCTTAGTGTAAAAGAATCCATAAATAATCACTTACACTCTCCCTACAGAAAATCAATGTAGACAACTGTTGGAAGAGCCATTCATTGAAGTACTGTTAATGCCATAGGAAAGGGCCTCTTGCTTTAAAAGCGAATAGCCATGTGGTAGTGGCACACACCTTTAATCCCAGCAGTCGGGAGGCATAGGCAGGTGCATTGCTTGAGTTCAAGGCTAGTCTGGTCTACAAAGTGAGTCCAGGACAGTCAGGGCTGCACAGAGAAACCTTGTGTGTGTGTGTGTGTGTGTGTTGGGGGTGGGGGGAGTAAAATGTTCTCATGTCCATATTTTTAGGAGGAAAAAAAAAGCAAACAAAAGAAAGTGTGTGGTATCTGATACCTCTAGGACTAGAAGGGAGCACCCTGTGACTGTGCACAGAAGGGAGCACCCTGTGACTGTGTACAGAAGGGAGCA
>CAJQZJ010032322.1:5929301-5961896 GCA_907164525.1 Lophiomys imhausi
ACTGTGCACAGAAGGGAGCACCCTGTGACTGTGTACAGAAGGGAGCACTCTGTGACTGTGCTAGAAGGGAGCACCCTGTGACTGTGTACAGAAGGGAGCACTCTGACTTGCCACAGGAGTCAAGGACTCCTCCTTCACCCCTAGAAGAGTTGCTCTCTTCCTGTAGCAAGATGATACTTGCATTCTGAGTTTCCTTAGTCCTCCCCTAGTCACTAGTTATTGGATAATAGTCAGAGTCAGCCAAAAGTTTGACTAGGCTGCCTTTTGGTGGCATGTTGCCTGTCACCGGAGGTAACCAAACATGAGCCCAACATCTCTCAGCAGAAAGAGCAGCAGGATTCCACCCTAGTTTCCCCCAGGACATTGGAGCAAAGACATACATAATTGACCTCTTTTTTCTTCTGGATACTTCTATAAAATTTTGTCTAGTGCATAACTAAGCCCCAGGAATGGACTGATCTCTTCTTATAAGGACATGTGATTCAGCACAAACCACTTTTCATTGGTCAAATGAGGGTTTGGGTTCAAATAGATCAGAGTCCTCCCTTCCCCCTGTGTCTAACCAAGACATGGTTCAAGAGCTGTGCTCACTTTAGTACAGGTTCTGAGCAGATGGCACAGGTGGCCAGGAACATCTCTAGTGGCACTGAAGGACCTTTACAACCCTGGAACTCAAAATTCCCAGCTCTCCCCCCCTCCACCACACCCCCACCCTGACTCCTAGAGCCTAAGAGGCTTCCAGAAGATTTGAATTTTTAGACAGCTCAGGAGTTCTGAAATCCAATGCAAACAAGCACCAGAAGAGATGTAGCGGGTGGGCTGACAACCCTGGGAACTTCCAGAAGTCCCCCTGGAGTGACAGCCCCCAACTGGGGAGCTCAGGAGAGAAAAGACAGAAAGGGAGCAAGGTCAGAGGGGTAAGGGGCCTCAGGATCTCCCCTTCACCCCCAGCATGCCCCCACCATGGCCCTGAGTGGGAGGATAATCCAGGCTGTCTCAGATCAGCAGCCCCTCCATGCTCATTATGGCCTACATCTCTGGCTCCTCGGCTCGTCAGGCCATGTTGGCCAACCTAGTACCTCAATCACTGCTCAATCCCTCTCTCTACCCCTCTGTTGTGAACACAGGGTGGGACCCAAGGAGGCCAGAGCTGGGGGGTGAGGGCAGAACCAGCTCAAAGCTGCAGGAAGTAAATCAAACTGCTCCCTTCCTTGGGCTGTCTGACCCGCCCTGCAGCCCTTTCCAATCTGGGAGTCTAAAGTTACCATACTGACAGCATCTGCAGCCAAGCCCAGCTCTGAAGGAGATGAATAGCAAGAGCCTGAATTTAAGTATGCAGCAGGGCTAGGCTGGGCTGGGCGATGGAGGAGAGGGAGTCCCAGAGGAAGAGCAGGACAGTCTAAGCAGGGGTCCTGGGCACTGGAGAAGTGGGGACAAGATGGGAAGCAGGCCAACAGCCTCCTAGACATAGAGAAGCAGTTAGGCGAGAGAAAAGCACAGCTTTAGAGAGTTGCTTCCAGCTTCTCAAAAAACTTCCCCGGGCTTCTTCTGTCACTGAGCCTCCAAAGCAGAACCCCTAAGTTGAGTTTCTTGAGTGTATGTAGTGGTGAGGGCTGCACTGGAGTTTTGCTTTGCATTCATTTGGTAGAGTGACCATGTCTTGTATGTCTTTTTCCTAAGTAGTTCTGGCAAGCCCCATGCAGTGTAAAGGATTCCATAGATAATAACAGCCTGAAGGTCAGAGTGGTTTAACTTTGGACAACGAGACCAGGGAGGCTGAGGAGTGTTCTGTGTCAGGGTGTGTCAATATGCTTTGCTCCAGCCTGGTTTGTTCTTTCTTAGGGAGAAAGAATACCCAGGAAAAGTGCATGAGAATGGTGACCGATTCCTTGTCCCTCAGAGAGCATCGGCTAGAAGGGACCTACATATACCAAGGAGAAGGAAGACCAGAGGAACAAGAATAGGCTGCTTCCCCTCCCTCCATGGTTCACTACAGATGCATGGCTTCAGGGCTCTGTGGAGTGAGTGAGTACCTAGACCCAAGCTCTCCCCACTTCAGCTAAAGTGTCTCCATGGTGATGTGATATGTGTTCTCTACCGTCTTCTCTGTAAGTTATCATGTCATTTCTATGCCCATTTCAGTGACTACAGTAAGTGTAGAAATCATTGCCTGGTGGTGAGTGGACAGGATGTGGATGGTGTCAGCATGTGGCAAGAAAGAAGGCAGGTGGAGATATCTCTAGAGATGGACTGCATGTGGCAGGGGAAGCTGAGGAAGGAGGTTAATCTAAGGAGAGGCCTAGATCAGCACTAATATGAGGACCAGCCCCAGAAGCATCTAACACTCCTGATGGAACCTGGACCCAGACCTCTACATATAGGCCATTCATCAAGCACCTATTAGTCCATGAGTGTCATTCTCAGTAGGAGGTAAGGAGGGACAGGAGCTGCTGGTGATGTCAAGCTGAGGGCTTCCTTACATAGGGAGAACATTCAGCATTCAAACGCGTCTCAAAATGGCAGATGGAGCAAGTCCTGATGGGCTCAGCACAGTTAGGTTCTGCTCGTTCACCTCACACCCACAATTCCCGAGTGCTCCCTGGTAATAGTAAGAAGCTAAGAACTGGACAGACCGCTCACCCAGGGTGACAGGTCCTACACCACTGGCCTTTGCTCTGACTTGTTGTCAACAGTAGCTGGGAGTCCTCCTTTCTCCTCCTCTTACCTCTTAGATCTCTCCCTCCATTTCCTCCCTGGCTTCTCTTGCTGCTGCTCCATCAAAGGGTGTTTTCTCTAAGTTTGAGCTTCTGTTTTTTCTTTCAATTATGTTAGCTCTTCTTGAGTGACCTAACTCTCCTGGCTTCATTTATCACCAAGCCACTGTGACCTAAGCCCAGTCATCTTCCTTAACTTCCTACATATATTTCCAAATACCTGCCAGACACCTCCAGCTGGACATTCTGTGGTTCCCTCACATGACACATGTCCAAAACAGATTTATTATCATGACCCTTGCTTCCCCACGACAAGCTCCTCCTCAAGTTCTTCTGTGTCTTTTCTATCTCAGTCGACAAACCCGCCATCCCACAGACACCCAAATGGAAATCTGAAAGCCACTCTGACCTTCCCTCTCCTTCACTAACATCTGTCCTTTCCATGTATGCTGCCATCAACCTGAATTTGGCTTTTAACACCTCTCTGCTATGACAGATCCCTCCTCCCAGATATCCCCATCTTTGTTTCTCCGTCTACTCTACAAACTGGAGATAGTCGTTCAAACACAGTAGCTATTTGTGGAGGCTTTGTGCCCAGAACTGGTGCTCTTCAGGTGCCTCTGACCAAAGAGTTCCTGTCCTCATATGGTTTCCATACCAGTTTCAGAAACAGCAGAAACAAACAGATCCATAAGCAAAACAGGTAGTTAATACTGGAGTAGGGTGGGCATCTAGCTATATGCCTGTAGAAAGACCCAAAGAAATTATTTGTTATCTCAAGGACAAAGTTCATTCCTGGAGTGATGAGAAAAGCCCTAATAACTTAACATCCATGCCCAATCTATTTCTAGCCTCCTTTCACATTGCTACTTCCCTACCCACAATCCCTTTACTCTTTTTCTTCTTTCTTGGTTCATGTGTGTGTGTGATTGTGTGTGTGTATATGTGTGTGTGTATGAATGTATGTGTGTATGTATGTATGTATGTATGTATGTATGTATGTATGTATGTATGCATGTATGTATGGATGGATAGACGGGGGTGTTTGGTGTTTTTTCTGCATGTACAGATTCCATGGAACTGGAGTTACAGGCAGTTGTAAGCCACAATGTGGGTACTAGGAATCAAACTCAAGTTCTCTTGAAAAACAGACAGCATGCTTGCACCACCACACTTGGTTCATGCAGTGCTGGTGATCCAACCCAGGGCCTCATACATGCTATGTAGGCACTCTATCTACTAAGTGACATTGGCCCTTTCCTCACAAGCCTTTTCTATATTCCATATCCTGTTTTGTGTTGAACCCCAAACTTGTGTGAATAATGGATAAATAATTGGGTATATAAATGGATATATATTAATAAATGGCTAATAAATATTATGGAAATCAATGTGGGGTCCCTAAATGAAGGATAAAGATGTAAGGCATGGCCTCTTTTGTCCTCATGCCTACTCTCGTGGCTCCTTCCCTCGAGTCTCCAGTGTTTCTCACACCATTCTGCCCTGGGTGCCTCCTTTCCGGATGTATGGCCAAGACACCAAGGGCAAGGATGGTCTGGCTTCATTCTGAGACAATGACTGGCATGTGGTGGGGCCCAGAAGCAGGCCAGTTGACTGTCAGGGGCATGAGGCAAAGGGAAGTGACTGCTGTTTACCACTACCATATCCAACAGCCAAACTGTTCAGATGGAAAGAGGAATCAGGCAGACTGCACTGGCAAGTGGGGAGCCAGAGGCACATGCCTCTTGCTCAAGAAAAACAACATTGTCACTATGTCTTTGCCCTTGAAAATACCTCTGTACAGCCAAGAAGAGAACGAAGAAACAGACACACGCCCATGGGATCTGGCAGTCAAAGACCTGCTCTTATCGTTTTGAGCAGAAAGTCACTGGGCCACGAGCTGGTCCTAAGACTTGGCTTATCCTTTCAAATGATCTGTGCAGAACCAATTCTATTTTCATCCCAACAACAGGGTATTTATTTCTTTTCAAGGATCTTAAGTGAAGCCTAGCTTCTCAGTTGTTTCCCACATCCCGTTCCTGGAATTCCCTAATTTCTATTCCCTGAGACAAGAAAAATTGAATACAGACCTTTGCAGACCTTTGGCAAATGCACGTAGAATCACTGCTGGCTCTGGCAGGATAGGGACAAGGTGGACAGGTAACCAGCCATAAGAAATTCCAATAAAAGTTCTGGTTAAAGGTAAGATTCAAATCAAGACTTAGATTTTTTTTTTTTGAGTTGTTTCAGGCTGGTTGCCTGCTCTTGGAAAAGTTTTGGGCATGTGCCAGGGTGCTTGGCGTTCCCCATCACTTGCAAATTTCACCTCATCTTCCTTTCTTTTTACAGTCTCCCCAGAAAGCACCCCACCTCTGACCTAAGCATTTCATTAGTACTCCCTCCTTAGAGGCCATTTGGGATTTTTTTCCCTGACAGTCATTTTATTCACACTGGCTCAGACCCGCCAGCCCAGCTATTCTCAGCCAAGCCTCCAAAGGAAACATGATCTGCTTGCTGCGTCAGATCACTTGGAAAGAGACTTGGCTGGCTTGGAGTCACTCCACGAGGGGCTGTAAAATTGTTCTCCTCCTTCTAAGTGGGTTGGGTCAAGCCCAAGCTGAGGCAAGAGGTTTCCAAGGAACACAGGCCGGAGGGAGTGAATGAGTGGCCGCGGAGTCAGCGGTTCTGTACTTTTCTAAGTCAGTATTAACCTTCCCCTGGTAACAATTGTGTGAAGGTGGCCTCCATGGTCAAGCAAAACAGTGAGGTCTTCATTGGCATGCCTGAAACATTTTACAAGAGTGGGGGGATTCTGGCTTGGTGTGAATCTCTTCATTCCAGCCAAGTTCTAGTCTAAAGTTTTGTATTTCCAAGATAAATGAAGGTTAGTTGATTTGGTTTTTGAGATGTGTATATCTTGTACAAAGTTTGTTAAGGTGTCTATTCTACTGGGCCACACTAACAAATACCACTAAAATTCTGGCATACATTCCAAGGTCTCCTTGGAATTCCAAATGGGATTAATTTATCGTTTGGCTCCTTTTTCTTTTTAATTTTACATTTCATTTTATATATGCCTGCGTGCATGTCTGTCACCATCTACCTGGGATATAAGGAGGTCAGAAGACACCATTGGATCCCCAGGAACTGGAATTATAGGTGTTGTGAACCACGATGTGGGTACTGGGAATTAAGCTTAGTCCTTTGGAAGAACAACAAGTTCCCTCAACCGATGAGCCATTTCACCAGGCCTGGCTTCATTTTTCACTGTGTTATTTCATTCTGATGTCTGGGAGGCTGCCTGCTTCAATGAAAAGAGCTCTCGGGTGGGAGTCAGAAGTCTCTGCAATGTCAATTAAAGCAAGTCCTTCAGTGTGCATCTATTGCCTTATCTATAAAATAAGATTTGTGCTCTTTGTTTGACCATCACAAAGCAAGGCACTCTATGAAGGCAGGCAGGGTTTGTCCTCAGCTGTAGCTATGGGACTGAAAATGAAGTGGAAGCTGTGGGCTAAAACATCACAGGCAGACAAACATGATAGGCAAGGAGACCGGATGCTGACTGCCCCATTAGAAACACACTACAAACCCTAGCAAACTCTGTAAGCTAATCTGTCAGGATTTTAATATAAACTTTCATTTTAGACAATAGAATTAAACTGCTCAATCTCATGCCTAGTGTAAGAATTTGTGTCCATTTTTTTTTTCCTGCCAGGGACCCAGTGACACTTCTTGCTGCTTTACTTTTTCTGGAATGATAAGGAACTGACAAATCAAAGAAATAATTCCATCCAAATCTATCCTGATGTAGCAAGGCGTGTATTGAGGTTACAAGAGCAGATGAAGGGGCCTCCTTGCAAAGGGGAGGATTTTAAACAGGCATGTAAAGTTGGGGGACATGTGAAGCAGGGAGTTCAGAGAGGAGGAGAGGGGACAGGGTCTCTGGGGATGGTCTGGTGATTTGTCTCTTATCCTTCTGGTGAGATGTTAGCAGCCTCACTCCTGTTCCCAAAGACCTAGCTATGACTAGATTATTTTGCTGATTTTCTTACCAGGAACACAAGGCCATGATATTCTCACACTACGTCATCCTCTCTGAAGTGTGTTATGGTCATATCAGGCCCCCTTGGAGGAAGACACTTCACTGTGACGGTCCTGCTGTTCAACCATCTGCCTTTGTCAAATAGCTTCTCAGTGCTAGAGGTCTGGGGAGATCCATGAAGAAGGAAACAGAAGAGTTACACTAGGGCAGTGGTTGGCAGAATGTGGTCCTAAGGCCACATCCAGCTCGTGCTCTACTAGTTTGACTAGAACACAGCCAAACTCATTGGTTTGCACACCTGAGAAGTCTGTCTTTGTACCACAGAGGCAGAGCTGAGTAGTGGTGACAGAGACTATCACCTAATTGTCAGGTTGGCTGGATTGAAAAGGTTTAGGGAACAAGTAAAGGAAAGTTCAGGGTGGCTTCCCTCTGTGAGGATGGCTCCAGAGAACAGTAGATAGGGAGGTGGACTTGCCATGAATGTGGGGACACCGTCTTAGTCTGGGTGCGCACATGGAACAAAAGAAGGAATAGACTCCACAGACAGAGATAGGAACGCCATCTGGAGTTTGAGGACAGCTTGCTCTGCATTGTGGGTTCCAGTTGGGGAATCATAGCAAGACCCTGTCTCGAAAAACAAAACCAGGGTGTGTCATGTGATTTACACTGTAATCCCAGCACTTAGAAGGCAGCAGCTAGAGTTCCAGGTCAGTCAGAGTTACACAGTGAGACTTTGTTTCAAAAAACAAAGCAAAATAAAACAAAAATAAAAAACAAATACCAGGTCAGGGCAGGGAAGGCGATTGTCTGTCTCAGCCTCCCCGCTGCCTTGAAGCAAGCTGCTCTTCTCTGTCCTGTCTTCCGCAGCGTGGTGGTCTGAAACTTCAAAAACTATGAACAAGATAAGTATGTCATCTCTTACATTGTGGTCAGGGGTTCTGTCGGAGCAACATGAAGTCTGACTAACACAGACAGCCTGACTCTTAAAGCTTAAAATATTTGCTTTCTGGTCTTTTAAAGAACACATTTGTTGATCCTTGGCTTAAGGGAAACAAGTCTTGCTAAGGTTTAACTTGGATTAAAGTTGAGAACAGGAGAAACACAGCCCAGTTACTTGGAATAGTGACCACAAAGGAACAGAGTCACCAGAGGGCATTTTATATAAGAGAAGCAATGAGTTGTCTTCTTATTTGCAGACAAAGCTGACGTGGTGGTGGCCATAATGTTGTTCAATCTCTTTCGACTTCTGGCTAAAGCAAAAACCATAAGAGATATCTCAAGACACCTTCTTACGTTCACAAGATTATGTGACGTCAAGACAGAAGCATGGTTTTCAACCCATGCCCATCCAAAAGGATGGTGAAGTTCAGGGTGTACATTCTGAGAGTCAACTCAGGTTCACAGAAGGAAACACGGCATCCACATTGAACAAGGACAGCAGGAGAAGGCTCATGGAGCAGTTGCCTACAGGGACAGACACCCCAGCAAGGTAGTTATTGCTAGGTTACAACTGGACAAAGACCACAAAAAGACACATGAGTGGAAAGTCAAATCTTGACCAGTAGAAATGAAAAGGGCAAAATGAGGAAGAAAAAATAAACCAAGAAGATATGAGAATAAAATAATCTGTACAATTTCCATTAAAACTGTTAACATAAAAAAAAAAAAAGAAGCAAAGAGAAGTTTAATTTGGTAAAAAGGAACATCTAGAGATGAGGATGAAAGATGGGCTGGTGCTGGGCAGCAAAGCTCCCTTTAAATCAATACTAATGCTGTAAGTCTATCTCATATAGCAGGTAATTTTATCCCCCCCATTGGTTATCCCTTATCCTTTTTTCACCCAAGTTTTTTTTTTGTTGTTTTGCTTGTTTTTTTTTTTTTGTTTGTTTGTTTGAGACAGGGTTTCTCTGTGTAACAAGCCCTGGCTGTCCTGGACTCACTTTGTAGACCAAGTTGGCCTTGAACTCACAGAGATCCACCTGCCTCTGTCTCCCAAGTAAGTGCTGGGATTAAAGGTGTGTGCCACCACACCCAGCTTCACCCAAGAAATTTTTATGTGACCTCAGGTGTATAGGTATATAAATGTGCTATATGATTCAAACATTATAGATAATAAAAAAACAGAGATTTGTTTTAAAACAGTTCTTTGGTGACAGAGGGAATGGCTCCATTGGTAAAGTAGTTGCCTTATAAACAGAAGAAGCTGAGTATAGACTGGTGGTGTACTTAGACTCTCAGCACTGGGGAGGCTGAGAAAAGAGGATCCCTAGGGCTTGCTAGCCAGCTGGTATAACCCCATTTGGGAGCTCTAGATCAATGGAAGACTTGGTCTCTAAGGAGGTAGATAGTATTGGTGAGGATGTCTGAAGTGGTACTCTGGCCTCCCTTGAATGCATACAGACATGTACACATAAACATGCACACATTTGAAAATTCTCTGATAGACATGTAATTTTACATTTATTAAAGATTATAGCAAATTTTCATATTAATGAAATGAACACATTTATTTACATAAACATTAAATTTTGGCTGAATATTTGATATGGCAGGACATATAGCATTGAGAACACATTTCAGAGTTGATTAATTTTGTTTTATGATTATCAATCGCTGAGAATGCCACTTTACATATATGTATACTAATATGTAAATCTATATAATATATATATATATATATACAATGCATAATTCTAGATGTGTGTAGTCTTAGAAATTTTTGGAAATTCTATCCTAAATCCCAAACCAAAATTCCTTTAACTTTTTTTTTTAATGAAAGTCAAGTCAGCAACTCAAACAGCAGTTTAAAAATTAAACACAACACAGTTTTAATAGACTTACAGGCTGAGGGGTGGTGGTAGGGAAATATAAAAAGACTTTGTTTTCTATAATTAAATCATTCTGTTTCTACATGAGTGGCACACTGTATGTTTATAAGACATTATAATTCATTGAGCAGTCTTGAATGTGACTGAGGTGTTTCACTTGTTGGCATCAGTGGCACAGGGGCATGCTGTGTGTTTAGAATGAAGACTACAATGAGCTTGGGCCGGGCAGCAAGTGTGCACTGCCAGGAGCACTTTGGATTTATGATGTACTTGACTTCTTTTTAAGGATTTACTCTATTTTCAATTACAGGTATTATGTGTGTCAGTGTGTGGGTCTGTGCCAGGGTCCACAGAGGCCAGAGGCATCAGATGAATCCCCCGGAGCTGGAGTTACAGAAAGTTATGAGCTGCCCAACCTGAGCGCTGAGAATGGAACTGTTGTCCCCAGCCAGAGCAGTTTAGAATGCTGAAAAGAAAAAAAGTGTGGAGACTGAGTTTACAGACAGTACAGGACCAATGGGGATCCCGATACTAGAGAGATGAGCCACCCTGACCACTTCCAGCCATTTTTAAGTGCTTGAAGCTCCTGGGACAGAAACATAAATGCTAAGAGCTGTTACTCCAAATGCCGCTCCGTACTCTCTCTCTTCTTTGGGAACAGACCCCAACATTTGCACTACTAGAGCTTTGCAGGGGTGAGGGGAAGTTTGTTAGGTGACATTCAATTGTAGGGATGAGAAAACCCATCCTAGGAATGGTATATACCACCTAGACTCAACTTTGCCCTCTGACCTACATGAGTTCCCAGAGCAAAGGAGTCCGCCTGCCTTCAGCAAGGAGGGACATGGAGTTGTTTCAGCCACAAGGAACCCCTGCCAGGCTTACGTAGTTGAGGTTTATGGGTCAGCACATTCTCAGAACACTGACTGTCCAGAACTCGGCTTCTGAGGAGAAGGCTGGTATTTCTCTTTGGAAAGGAGCTGGGTGGGCCATTTACCTTTTTATCCCTTTCTTTAGCTATCCACTCCCTGCCATCGGGAAACCATCACCTGTGTTCTTTCAAGTCTTCAGGGAAAGGGGTTGAGTGTGGTGGATGTGTCTGTAATCCTAGTACTTAGGACTGTTCCTGGCCAGCCTGGGCTACATAGTGAGACCCTGTCCCTAAACAACTGAGAAAGCTAGCCTGCGTTAAGCAGAAGAAGGATCTGCATAATTTTTATGGGGTAGAGCTGACAGCCCCAAAGGACATACTGGCTGTGGTCTGGAGTCCAGACCTAAAAACCTGGATTCATCAAAGAGTGTTTCCCGTTTTGTGCTCCACGAGAGAGGCGGAAAAATGAAAACAAAGACAAATGACAGCAACCACAATCACTTTTTAAGACCACAGATGGAGCAGAGGAGAGAAAAGCACACCCTGCTTGGCTTTCACACTCCCACATCACCTGGCCTTACTCTCTGGTGGAATCTTCTTCCCACACGGATTCTTTGTTCCAACCACTTCTGCTTCCTCCTCTCAAACAAGCCACCCAATTCCATTTTTTTGCTTCTGGTTGAAATCCTCCTCAACCTTGGCCCTCACAAGCCTCTGTCGTTTTACAAAGTGTCCTCTGCTGTCCCCAACTTCCTTCTCCAGGGAGTCACATTAAGTTAGAGCCCCCAGTGTGCCTCTCTGTTTCAGGTCTCCCTCAGTGACATTTTTTTTTGGGGGGGAGGCCATGTTGCTATGAATTTCCACAGAAATAAGCAAAGGAGTGATCTAGTCGGAGAATAAATAACTCATGTTTCCATATGACGTGGAAGATATTGGAAGGGCAGCAAGAGGATCAAGCTGAGTGAGCGGTAATCGATTACTAGCTTTCCTGTCTCCTGGGAGCTGGAGATTATTCCAAATAGCTGGCTCTGTTCCAGCTCTGGGAAGTTTTGTTTTGTTTTGCTTTTGCGATGCTGGGGATTGAACTCAGGGCTTTGTGCGTGGTAGGTAAGTGCTCTACACAGAGCTGAAGTTCTGGCAGGCTCCACAGCACTGAACTTCTATCTGCGGGGCTCAAATGAGTTGCAAGAAACTCAGGATTCTGTTTACTCTGAGTAGGTTTCTTGAATTCACTCGACCTTTTATTGGGAGGGAGAGGGAGAGGGAGGGAGGATTAAACTAAAAGAGGGCTGATAAGATAGTTCAGTGGGTAATGTCACTTGCCACCAGGCCTGATGACCTCAGTTGGATCTCTGGAACCCAGATAGTGGAAGGAGAGACTTCTGCAAGTTATTCACTAACCTCCACACATGCTCTGTGTAATTATATACCTACACAGATGTGTGGTGGTACAGACAGTCTCTCTCTCTCTCTCTCTCTCTCTCTCAATCTTTAAATTAAAAAAAAAAAAAAGATAAAGGCACAGGGTAGGATCCACTCATGCTGGAAGCATTTTGTAGGGACAGAGCCTAGTCAGGTTTGCCGAGTGACTTATCTGTAAGTGCTGCTTTGGTGCAGTTGTGGGGTCAGACACTACCTCACATCCGGCCTATCGCACAGTCTAAAGGAAGCACCAGCAAGAACTCACACTCCTCTTACTTCAGTGGCAAAAAGCAGCAAACCTGGGACTTAGTCAACAGCAGCACAGAGGATGTGGGACTCCGAGGCCACAGTTTAACATCTCACCCAGAGGGGGAAAAGTTCCTTCTTTCTCACTCCTTCCCTCAAATTAAAACAATGAAAATGGGTTCTCATTATCCTGATGATTAAGTCCCATTCAGCCAGTTGACAGCGCCCAAAGAATGATTTTCCTGTGTTGCACAGTGCCATGCCCTCCATGGCCCCATTCATAGGCCACTGTGTGCATTTAATCACCCTGGGCCAGGCCGAGCTAATGAAATGCTGGGGCCTTGCCCTGCCCTGACCCTGCTGCTATTTCTATCTGAACTCAGCACGTCCTTTGCTTGACAGTTGCAATGGAACAAGCATATTTTTCTCTCCCATCTACAGAGTGTAAAGAGCCTATTTTGGCAGCCTGTGGGGCTGGGGACCCCGCTGGAAAGCCAGTGAATGCCCCTGGAGGTTAACACACAAAGCTGTTTTCCAGACCAAGAGGCGGGTGGAGGAGGGGGTGGGGTGCTGGGGACTGGACCGAAAGAGGCCTGATGGAGGGAGGACTGAGGGCTCTTTTGGGAGCAGAAAGGGAAGATGAGCCCAGAAGTAAGGGACCATGCAATGGGGAGAGCTGATCTATCCTGACGCAAACCTGAACAAAAGCCCTTTGTTGGTTATCAAAAATCTGCCTCCCTCACTGGAGTCAAAGCGAGGAATCCATGCTGCTGGGTTTCCAGTTCATGTGGTTCTTTGAAAGGAGAGAACCCCTGTAGAGAGGATGCTCTCTTGGAATTCTTAGTTGTTGTTTTAGTAAGTCCGAAGTTAGAGACTAAGTTGCCAAAGTTATAGGCATTTATCCCATCCTGAAGTTTAGGAACTTATACGTAGCTAATGGAAAAACCAGCCTCCAACTTTCTTTGAGGGATGTTGAGAGAAGAGGCAGAAACCAGGTGTTAAATGTGGCAGCCCAGAGACTTTATATAGAAAGGACATATCTAAATGGAGGCCTTAAATCAGGGGTGACAAACTCAACCGCCCCAGTGGCCAGAGAGGCCAGAGGTCACCAAAATGAGTGAAGGGAGACAGGTGAGAACTGTGACCAATTAGTAAACAGCCTGCTCCTGGCTACAGCAGGCATTTGCTCCTCAACTCCAGCCCCTTTCTGCATTTGAGTAGGTAGGCCCATAATTGCTTCACTCGGATTCACAGATTCATCCTTCCCTTCATATGAAATCACCTTATTGGAGACTAATTCTAGGTGTAGAACAGGAACATCAATGTCAGCCAAACAGGATCTGTCTGCATACTGCAAGCACACTCTTAACATTTTCAGGGCCCCCGAGGGAAAAGGACAAAGGAAGGTCTGAATATTGTATGTTTAAATATTTTATAGATACAAAACAAGTTCATGAAACTGTTGTGCAAAGATGGCTTGTCTGCCTATCATGAAAAAAGAAAGAAAAGGAAGGATGGAAGAAAGAAGCCAAGTGTGAAATTAGAATTTGGGGACAACTGGGGTGGTTCTGTCAGAGTGAGGGCAATGCGGGTCTGACAGAGGTGGGGTGGTGTCTGAGCGCAGGGTCCTGGGCCTTCAGTCCTTCGCTTCCCATTGCCAGCTCCATCCTGTGTTACCAGGGGTCTAGCACACCCAGCAGAAACCCTTGTCCACAGATCTAGCTCTGTCTGTCTCCTTCTACCTGTAAATAGCCACACTAAGCTTGGTGCCATATGCATGAGGTGTGAAGGCTGCCCTGAAAGGAACATAGAAATGGACTTGACCACATCTGAGAGGACTCTGGACTGTTCAGGAGGAACATGTTCTTGGCTGGTCATTTCTCTCTGGTTCATGCCACTGGAAAGGACCACAGTGAGGCCTTTTAAGGTTGGATTTCAAGGAGCCAACATGTAAGTATGCAATTGGCGCCAACTTGAAGAGATCTCTAATTTCCTTCATTAAATGCCTAGAAGTGATGGTGACTTGACCCTTGGCCTGGTGTTGTGACTAAGCTGTGTGATCTTGGGTAAAGTGCAGGTTTTTTGATGAAAAAAATTTCTACTTGATAAAATGGGATAAGGTGCTTTCTTCAGTTAATTCAATTGAGAAGCAGAAGGTAATTATGTCTCTGAAAATACCTTGAAAAGTATTGACAGAGAAATAAAAATGACCAAGAAAGCAAAGGCTACAGGTAAATGTAGTTTACCAGTATGTATATACTTCTATGTATGACGAACTCACTGAAACTTTATCCAGGTATGGGCCAAGTTTAGAAGAACTGCAAGTCTGTCATCCTTTCTCCTTCTCTCCTTCTCATATTTCTTTACTGGTGCTGGGATCGAACCCAGGGCCTCGAACGTGGTAGGTGGGCACTCTATCACTAAACTACATCTCCACTCCCAAAAATATCTTTCATTGAAAGTTCTGCCTATCTGCCACCAGTTTCTTAGGCTAGGTCTTTTCTTGCATTGATTTTAAAAGGCTATTGCAAAAGTAACAGAACAAAAGCTAAGACCCGGGGTTGGGGTTCAGTGGGTAAAGTGCTCAATGTTCAAACATGAGAATCTGAATTCAGATCCCCAGCACCCACAATAAGTCAGGTGTGCCGGTCCATGTCTGCAATCCCAGCACTGGGGGGAAAGGGACAAAGTCAGGCAGATTCTGGGGGGCTTGCTGGCCTGCGAAGGCAACCAAAATGGTGAAGCTGGATGTGATAGTACACTAGCCCCCCCCCCCCACACACACACAGAGGCACCAGATCTCTATAGATTTCAGAGATATGTGCCTCTTTTCTTTTTCTTAGTCTGTATAGGTAATATCTTAAAATCAACATCAAGAAAGGACCTGGGCTGTGATTATGAGTCATTGTAGAAAGGTTAAGTCTAGGATCTATATGAATGAAGATCAATGGACAATGTAGTAACAGGGGAGAAATCTGTTTAAAAGACAAAGGAAATACTAAAGCTTTCCATAAGGGTCTAAGACAATGGCAAGACAGGAATTTTACTTTGAAAGACTTAAGGAGCCATTAACTCTTCCCTATAGAGGAAGAGCACATTTTATGAATGGAGATGTGGACCACTGGGAAACACTGGTGTGACAGGAAATTTAAGAGTTCCTTCCAAGGGTGTTACGTAAGATTATCCTACATAAGCATGCCTGGCCTTTGAGGTATACCAGTGGATACTTTGAGGTATACCAATATAGGCCTGACTCTAAAACCGAAGCTGCATAGAAAATGAGTTTAAAAAGAATTTTAAAAGATATTGTGGGGTTTTTTTAACTTTGATTTTTATATGTATACATGTTTTACCTACATGTATGTCTGTGTATGCAATGCCCATAGAGGTCAGAGGGCTTCAGATTCCCTGGAAATGGAGTTATAGGTAGATGTGAGCCACCATATGGGTGCTGGGAATTAAACCTGGGTCCCCTGAAAAAGCAGTTGGTGATCTTAATTGCTGAGGTATCTCTCCAGCCACCCCTACCCCATTTATTTAATGTATAAGTGTATATGTCTGTATGTGGGTATGTTGCCTATATGTGGGGTGCTTGCAGGGACCAGGTGGTGTTGAATTCTTGGAGCTGGGAGTTATGGGTGTTCTAAGCTGCCTGATATATGTGCTAGAAGCTGAATTGGGGTCCTCTGGAAGAACAGCAAGTGCTCTTAGCCACTGTTCCATCCTTCCAGCCTGAAAATGAGTTGTCCCCCCTCCTCAACTCTTTAAATCTCCACTGAGGAACTGAATATTGGGGATGGTTGCTATTTTTTAGCCTGTAAGATCAGACTGCGGATGTAGCTGGTAATCTGAAGGTTTGTGATTTTGTGATGAAAGTTAGGTCAATCAGATGCCCCCTCAATGGAAAGTGAATTTTGAGTGGAGGAAGAAAGGAATGGCTCTATTCACCATGCTCAAGTGGGTTATCCTAACCAGACTTGTGTGATCCTTATTGAACTTCTTGCTTCCTGGCTTCTAAAAGTTTACTTCTTCCCTCCCCCTCCTTTCCCTTTCCCTTCCTTCCCCTTTTTTCCCTCCCCTCCCTTCGTCTTCCTTTCATTGCTTTCTCTATAGTGCTAGGGATTGGATCCAAGGTCTCAAGGTCTCCAGGACACTAGGTAAGTGTTCTATCACTGAGCTACACCTTCAGTTCCACTTGTTGTCCATCTCTAAGACTGGCTGTCAAGCCTCCCCTTAGTCCTTCCCACCTTCTTTTCAGGGGTATTTCTGTTGCACTCACCCTAAGAACTGGCTCCTAACAGCACCAGAACAGCAAGCGCTGACCCCCAGGGCAGCTCACCAAGTGCGACCGTTCATGCACCCAGCCCCAGTGTGAGCAAATCTCACTGAGGGACATGACACGGAGTTATGACAAAGGTGATGACACCATCCCTGGCTTTCTCCACCCAGCCACACATATCTGTTCCCTTTCTTCTTCTTCCTGGAATGTTGGGACACTCATTTCATTCTTTACTTCATCCTATGAGCTATTCATAAAAAATGGCCAGGAGAATCACAACAATTCAAAGGGCACTCCCAGGATGAGTTTGTAGTTGGAATCTATATAACAGTGAGTCAGCCTGGAACTCCTAAGGCCTGCTATTAAGTCCTGGTATCAATGTCACATGCTTGGAAACCACGTTCCAGGGCTGGAGAAATAGTTAAGAGCACTTGCTGATTTGCAGAGAGGACCTAGGCTCAATTCCCGGCACTCATTTGGTGGGAACAACCATCTGTTACTCCAATTACAGGGAATCCAATGTACTCTTCTGACCTCCTCAGACACCAGTCACACATGTGGTACACATACATACATGCAGGCAAAACATTCATACACATAAGATAAATGATCTAAAAAGAAAAGAAAATGAGCTCCAATGTTCCCAACTTTCCTTCAGAGAAGTTAGTGGAAAAGGTAGAGGGTTTTCCGGGTGTCAAAGGAGGGAGATTAGGAAATAAAAATAGGAAATGAGAGAGAGAGAGAGAGAGAGACTGGAGGGGGAGAAAGTAAATCTGGGAACTGATGCCAGAAAGTACCTGGGTCACTAGAACAAAGAAACCAGATATATAGGCATAGGCATGGGGGCCAGAAAAAGCTCTAAGGGAATCTAAGACCAGCCTGAGATATAGGAAACCCTAACACAGACAAACAGATAGACAGACAGACAAACTGTTATAGGACTTCAAGGAGGGGAAGAGAGAGAGAGAGGATGAGGAGGGTGAGAGGGACAGAGATAGAGATAGAGACAGAGACAGAGAGAGAAATAATGAAAGTTATCAGAAGCCAGGTGTGGGAGATCACCTGTAATACCAGCATTTGGAAGTCTGAGGCAGGAGGATTGTCCTAAGTTTCAGGCCAGTGTGGGCTACATAAATAAGTAAATAAATAAATAACTAAATAAATAAACAGATGGATAGATAGGTAGGTATAAAGAAAGAAAAGAAATTTAAAAGGTGGCAGATGACATTGGGTATGGTCTGCTGGTCTCCTGGGGGAATTCTCCCAGGAAAGTGGAAAAACAGGTATTAGAAGGATAGGTGTTGCCTGATTATTTCTCCATGACTAGAAAATTATAAAACTGTGGATGTCACAAAGCCAATCAGAAGCGAGGTGCCTTTAAACCCAGCACTCAGGAGGCAAAGCCAGGTGGATCTCTGTGAGTCTCAGGCCAGCCAGGGCCACATAGTGAAACTCTGTCTCAAAAAAGAAAATGAAAACACAGGGAGGGCAGTAAGTCCACATCCAGAGCGGCAGCATCATTAACAGAAGGTGGGGGATAATGAAAAAAGAGAGGGAACAAAATGATAAAGTGATCCAGGTACCTTCTAACATCAGTTCCCAGGTGTTCTTTCTCCTCTACACACACACACACACACACGCACACACACACACACACACACACACACACACACACACACACACGCACGCACACCTTTCTTTGGTGCTGGGCACTCAACACCCAGTGGAACAGAAGTGAGACATTTCAAAAAGACCCAATTGCATTGGTAATCTAAGGCTCTGTGAACTGTTAGGCTACTTGAGCAAGTGCCATGGGACTGTGTGCTGAAGTCTGACCAGCAGAATACTATAGACTGCAAGAAAGAAATTGTGAATCAGGACTGTGCAGCATTCAGAGAGCTGAAAATCTGGTGGGAACCAAAGTCAAAGGGGAACGAACATTCACAAAGTCTCCAAGCAGCACACGGGACATTAGAAAGGATAGAATAGGAAGGGGCAGGGATAGCATTTGGAACCCAAACTGTAAAGGAATGGACAGAGGTGACCATCCTCTGAGACTCCACTTGTGAAACACAGCACACAGACTGGATATATCTGCAATCAACCATCCAAAGGAAGACCTGGAGGGGAAAATGAAACTGCTCATTGTTGCAAAATATCTGATAACATTGTGAACCCTGATATTGTGAATTGGAAAAAAAAAAATGTTTCTAACTGTGGTATGATCCTAAAACATTTTGTTTTCTGTAAACAAGCACTTGTGGTGTGGCTCAGCCCTGGCACACACCTTTAATCCAAGAGCTAAATAAAGTCAAGCGTAGGTCAAGAGGAGTAAACAAAAAGGAGGGACATTGAGGAGGAGGATATTTAAGACATCATGGAGAAGGAGAAAGGACTCTTCCTTCTATGACGTCGGTGGAGTAGGAAGGTTAGTTGGGTGTTTTTTCTGCCTCTCTGAGCTAGCAGGTTTTCACCCCAGCATCTGACTCCTGAGTCTTCAATTGGTAAAATCAAACAACAGGGATTTTAGTTTGCTATTAACATTTTAGCGCCCAATGTGGGCGCCATTTGTAGGGTTTATTCTCCTGATGTAACTGCCACCTCTGAGGCTTAGGCCACCACAAAGAACTTCCAGGAGTGAGATGGGCTCCTGAGAGCTGGTGAAGATCACCGAGATGTGACACTGAATTAAGCTATTCGACTGGAGAGTTTTCATACCCGGCATTTCCTCCCAGCGCCTCACTCCTCCATGGCCAGCTCTCCTTTATTTAATTAATTGTCAATACCATTTTGCAGGCCAGATCACAATGCACTGTTTTTGCCTAATTTTTCTCCCTCTCTTTTTTCCATTTTTCTTATCCAAGGAACATATAGACTGGCCTAGTTTACAGGCCTCTGTGGCTCAAGCTCCTGAGAGACAGAACTTTCTACATTATCTGATTACCTATCTTTACCTATTTTCCATCTACATTTAGCTAAAGTTCCCTCCTATCTCCCACTTTTTATTCCCACACTCCTTTCTATTGTTGATGATGCCCTCTGTGCTGGTGGTCCTGGGTTCTATAACAAAGAAGGCTGAGCAAGCCATGGGGAGTAAGCCAGTAAGCAGTACTCTTCCATGGCTTCTGTATCAGTTTCTGGCTCCAGGTCCCTGCCTTGCTTGAGTTCCTGCCCCTGACTTCCTTTGATGGCAAATTGTGATGTGGAAGTGTAAGCCAAATGAACCCTTTCCTCTCCAACTTGCTTCTTGGACATGGTGTTTTGTCACAGCATTAGAAACATTCTATTGCTCTCTAAGAAACATTCATACACACAGTAACTAATATATTAACACACACAGTACAAATGGTGCTTAAGGGGTAATGGTGTTTTAATTGACTACTACTGTAATTTCATAGTGGGTGTACCCCTGGACACAGACTCTTGTTGCAGATAGTTTTCTAGTCTCAGGGGAAGGCTGTAGGTAAATCCCGGGGCCTAATAGATGAAAATGACACCTCAACCCTGCCACAACCTAGTCCCTCTTACATATTGAAACCACTTCCACTGAAAGAATAAAAGGTGACTTAAATGTTAAAAATTCAACTAATGATCTAATTTCAGATGCTATGAAAACATGAATGACCAAGACAACAGATTTCTTCCCAAAATTATTAGCCTTGTAGTAGTGTAGTAGACCTTAATGAGGGTGATAGACAAAATTTAGACCAAATTTCAAAATAATGATTATAAATATGTTCAAAGAATCAACACAGAAAACAAAAACAAAGAATAAAACAAAACCTTCCTAAATGAATTCAAAGAGAACATAAAATAGCTGAATGAAATGAGGAAGTCAATATAGGACATAAAAATACAATTCAACAAAGAGAAAATACTGAAGAAAAACAAAGCTGAGGCTGGATATAGTGGTGCAGGATTTTGGAGGTGGAAGCAAATGAAGTTCTGTGATTTCCAGGACAACTTGGTCTACAAAGTTGAGTCCAGGTCATTTAGGGCCACATAGTAATATTTTGTTTTAGAAAATAAAGGAAGGAAGGAAGGAAGGAAGGAAGGAAGGAAGGAAGGAAGGAAGGAAGAAGTTAAACTGAGATCCTATAAATGAAAATTTAAATAAATCAAATAGAAAACTTAGTGGAAAGTCTCATGAATTAAATGGACCATGTGTTAGATAGAGTATCAAAGCTTGAAGACAAGGTAGAAGAATGGGGACAATCAGTCAAGGACAAATATAAATTAATAAAAATACACGAATGGAACATGAAAGTTCTTTGGAACACACTATGAAACTCCAACTTCCTGAATTATGGACATAGAAAAAAGAGAGAATAGCCATGTCAAAGACATAGAAAACATTTCAATAAAATTATGGCAGAGAACTCCCCAAATCTGAGGAAAGGGAGGCTCTCCTCCAGGTTCTAGAGACATTTAGAGCACCAAGTACATATAGACCAGAAATCTCCCACATTGTATTATAATTTAAGAGCCAAATATAAGCCAGACATTGGTGGCGCACACCTCCCAGCACTCAGGAGGCAAGGCAGGTGGATCTCTGTGAGTTCGAAGCCAGCTTGGTCTACAAAGTGAGTCCAGGACAGCCGGAGCTGTTACACAGAGAAACCCTGTCTTGAAAAACAAAAAACAAAACAAACAAACAAAAAAGAACCAAATATACAGAAAAGTAAGATTATTGATACTGCAAGAGAAAAACATCAAATCACCCCAAATCATTAGAAAAACAGCAGATTACTCATCAGAAACTGTAAAAGCCAGAAGGGCCTAGGATGATATATTTGAAGTTCTGAAAGACCACATCTGCTGACCTAGAATACTATACCTTGTCATAATCTAAGGGGAAAAAAACTGTCCGTGATAAAAGCAGGCTAAAGGAATTTATGACCACTAAGCCAGCTCTACAGAAGACAGTGGAAAGAATTCTTCAGACAGAAGAAAAAAATAAATGCACCCAGGAGACTCCAGGAAAGAATAAATCATACTAGTTGAACAAATGAGAGGAAAATATCAAACCCCACAAAACCAACAACATGACAGGAACTAACAAAAGCACTTTAATGATAATTCTGAATATTAATAGCCTCAATTCCATAATGAAAAGACACATACTATCAGATTGGATTAAAAAATAGAATATGTCTATTTGTTGTCTCCAAGAAATCTACTTAATTATCAAATATAGATTCACCTTAGTGTGAAAGGATAGGAAAAGGCATTCCAAGCAAATAGAATGAGGAAACAATATGATGTCACTAATAGATGACAAAATAAATCTCAAACTAAACCTAGTCAGAAGAGATAGAAAAGGCCACTTCATGCTAATTGAGGCAACAAAACATCAAGAGGGCATTCCCATTGTAAACACATATGCACCAAACAAGTACACCTGTCGCGTCCCCCTTGACCAGCAAGGACGACAACTCGCAAAAGCTCTTCTCCAGCAGTTTATTCAGGTCCCTTGAAAACAGTCTTCCGAATGCCCGGGCAGACCCAACCCACAGGCTAAATACTATATGAACAGCCAATCAAGTAAAGCCACGTGGTGCTATCTTAGAGGCCCACGTATGCGGAAGCAAGCCAGATCAGCGGCCTTAGCCAAATATGGACTTGTTTACCACCGAGAGTGCTCACCGTCGGGCTGGTGGAAGGCGGAAACTGGCGCCATCTTTAGGGCGCGGCACGTCGCAGCTCTCTACAGTTCCTCCTTTTTTATTTCTTCTAAAGTTGGTAGAAGTCCCTGGAAAGGCTTCATAATCCCCCTATCTGGGGATCTCACGGTGGGCCTGAGCCTGTAGGAAGGCGGTGCTCAAACTCTTACCCATCTCTGGGTCAGCCTCCCCACTCGGGACTGCCCTGTCTTAGGTGGCCGAGACTTACCCGTCTACTCCGTCATTGACTTGCCAGACCCTAATATCCGTGGAACGAATACCTCAGTGGGCAGGGACTATGCTCAGTGAAGATTTAAGGCTTCATGGCAGTGAGCCATGCCTGAGGGGACTGGCCCGCCTCAATGGTGACAAGGGCCTGTATAATCATGGCTGCATTATGCTTCTGTGTGGCTCTCATCTTGTAGATGCACCATAGGCAAACCAGAGAGGCTAGTATCATCAGTATCGCCAAAGAGCCTATGCCCGCCCACTCCTTAAGATGATCCATAGCCGTCTGTATCCAGGAAGTCAAACCAGTAGCCAGGCTCAAATCCACCCGAGTGGAGTTGATGTGGACAATTGTTGCTCTCAGCTCTCTCATCAAATTTTCAAATTCAGCCGACCAATCCTGTAAGAGGAACTTTGACAATTGTCTAGACAAATTAGCAGCCTTTGTAAAATTTTGATACTGCATGGAAGTAACACACAAACCTTGCATTTTCCACTCACACCCCAATTGTGCTAGTTGCCAAAGAGAATCAATCTGTTCTTGTATTAAATCTATGTGTTGATTCTATCATAAGGCCTCCTTTGAGATGAGAATTCATAGAGGTCTGAATATCCAATGCCTGTGCTACAGTGGCTGAGATGTTATTCAGGGCATTGGCAGTCTGTATAGAACTAGACAAGGCAATAGCTGAGGCAGTAGCCCCCACAGCAGCAATAGTGATGGCAGTAACAATAGCTGCAGTGATGCCAAAATCTGTTTTAAACCTGAATAGCATCATGGTATTAGGGGCCTCTACAGGAACTGGTACATATCGAGGCATTCTAGTCACCACAGCCACAGGAAAGGCTGTGGCATTGCAGCACAGGGCATAAAAACATATGCCTGGAGTGCATACTAACTTTTCTTTACCCAAGGATGCACTCCCATTACTTACAATCCACAGAAAAGGAGGCCAGAGACATACTGGCGAGGCTGAAAAGGTCTTATTGCGGTAAGAATGAAACAAAGAATTCCAAGTACCAGAGCCACTACCGCCAGAAAGATCCAATTTGGTAGCGGACCCTAGGGAAAAATTACCTCTTTGATAAATTTCTCCCCCAAGCATAATGACAGGTCCCAAGTCCATGCAGCTTCCATTTACCCCACACAAAAGCCACAAATCAAAAGGATTGGTGGCAGTCTGCTGAGGATCCCTAGTAGATATATCAAGCATTCCTGTACAAGACTTATTCACTATATTACTAATCATGGGGCTAAAGGAAAAATAATCTTGTTGAACCCAAACTGCTCTGCGCTCCTGACATCCAGTCCAAGGAAAAGGTCCTTCCTCTCCTGTGGATCCTCTACAAAAAGGTGCCCAGCGTGGCTGTCTGGGGGGGTCCCGGTCAGAGACTCGTGTGGACCACCATCCTTCAAGGCGAGAACCGTTGCCCGAAAACAAACCACTACCTTTACCCCCAAATCTCAGTTGTGGTAAAAAATCTGCTGACTGCTGAGACAATTTAATGCATTCTGTATCATCTGACCTATTGAAGCTCATTAAAAAGCACAGACTTCCCTTCAAGCTGATATTTCTATTACCCTCTATAGGGCTTTTCTGATCATCAAAGGGAAGGTAGGGTAAGCCTAAGCTTCTATTACTGCTAAATAAGCCTGGAAATACAGTTGCATCATGTCTGACCGGCATCGGCTTTGGGAATATCGACAGGATCCCCCATCTCGGCTCAGTCATTCCTGACATACTCACTGCTACTATCACCAGGATCCTTAGGAAGGTCTTCATGATGAATCTTCCTCACAAGGTGTTCAGGCACCCACACTGGATCTTGTTGATCCTGAGGAAAAACACAAACAGACCCTCTCGCCCATGTTAGCACGGGGTCAGGCCCCCGCCAAGAGCCTGTCAAAATATCCTTCCACTTCACCATGCCTTTAGGTGGACCATGGGAATCCTGATGTCTGTCCGCTGCTGAGCGGCCTTGAGCATTCAAATTGAAAAAATTTAAAGTAAATAAGGCTAAAGACATTCTCTCCTTGGGGGTACGGCCTTGGCCTATTCCCCCTTTCTGTTTTTGCAAGCATTCTTTCAAGGTGCGATGAGCACGCTCCACAATTCCTTGTCCTTGAGGATTGTATGGTAATCCTTGATTAAGCTGTACCTCCATCTGGTTGCAGAAGGAGACAAAGGACTGGGCCGTATAGGCTGGTCCATTGTCCGTTTTCAGCTGCTGTGGTTTTCCCCATGCAGCCCAGGCTTCTAAGCAATGCCCTATGACATTGCGAGCCTTTTCTCCACTCATAGGTGTAGCATGTATGATACCTGAGCAGGTATCCACAGATACATGAATATATTTTAAGGTTCCAAACTCTGAAATGTGGGTAACGTCCATTTGCCAGATTTTGAGTGGCATCAACCCTCTAGGGTTCACTCCCACACTGGGAGGATGATGATGAATCACACACTGAGGACAGTCCAAAACCACTTGTCTAGCATCTGCTCTAGACAAATGGAATTTCTGCTGTAGAGTTTTTGCATTTACATGAAATAATTGGTGAAACTGTCTGGCTTGGTCCAGGAATGAGCTCCAAAAAATGCATGTCATCCTAGTCCATTGATCAACTTTATCATTACCCTCACTTAATGGTCCAGGTAATCCTGTATGTGCTCTGATATGTTGAATATAAAAACACCTTTTTCTCTGCCAGATTAAAACTTGTAACTCTTGTAATAAGGCACATACAGTACTACTATTCTTAATAGGACCTGCTAATTCTAATACTTTCACTGCGTTGACCACATAAACTGAATCTGAGATCAAATTGAATGCAAATTGACATCTTTTAAACACCTCAATTACTATTTTCAACTCTACTATTTGGGGGGAGCCTGGTTGAAATTGACATAACACGGGCTCTTGTCTTTCTATCAAATAGGCTCCGCAGCCTGTCTTTGAGCCATCAGTAAACACATTTGGTGACCCTTGAAGTGGTACTGCTGAAGTAACCTTAGGGAATATCACTGGGTGCTCCTTAAAAAATGATAGTAATGGATGCTTAGGATAATGGTTATCAATCGCTCCTTCAAAGCTACATTGCAATATTGCCCAGTCATCTACAGTGCCACACAAAATCTTTTTTTTTTGTTTTTTTTTGGTTTTTCGAGACAGGGTTTCTCTGTGTATCCTTGGCTGTCCTGGACTCACTTTGTAGACCAGGCTGGCTTCGAACTCACAAAGATCCGCCTGCCTCTGCCTCCCAAGTGCTGGGATTAAAGGCGTGCACCACCACCGCCCAGCTTCACACAAAATCTTAATTTGATGACTGGAATAGGGCACTATTATACTGGCAGGAGCAACTCCAAAAGACTGCAAGCATTGTTGGATACCATTCAAGGCTAAAGCAGCAACTGCAGTGGGATAATGTTCTATGGATTTTTTTGGAGAAATCTTTGAATAGGTCCATAATAATGGTCCGTCCTGCCATAGCAATCCTGTAGGTTGACCATAGGTGGCAAATATGCACAATGCAATGGGCTGTCCTTCCTGCCATCTCTTTAGGAAGGCACTCTGTAACCTTTCTTCCACTTTACATAAAGCTTTTCTTGCTTCTACTGTTAATTGCCTAGGAGAATTAAGTGCTGAATCACCTTTCAAAATATCATATAGGGGTCTTATTTCATAATTTGGTAGCTTCAAATAGCCTCTTACCCAATTGATATCTCCTAACAACCTTTGAAAATCATTTAGAGTCTTTAAATTATCTTTTCTTATCTCAATCTTTTGAGGTATTATCTTTTCAGGTCCAACCTTCGCTCCTAAATAATCAACCACATTTTCCTTTTGAACCTTATCAGGAGCAATAAACAACCTTTTCTTTTTTAATAATTGAACTAATTCTTCATAGGCCCGATCTAACATTTGCTCACTCTTAGCTGCCAGTAAGATGTCATCCATATAATGAACACATCTCAAATCTGGAAAATTCTTTCTCAAGGGAGCAATGGCTTCCCCCACATACAGTTGGCACATAGTGGGGCTGTTTGCCATGCCCTGGGGTAATACTGCCCATTCAAACCGCTGATCAGGTTCCTCATGGTTACAGGATGGAACAGTAAATGCAAATCTCTCACTATCTTTGGCACACAAAGGGATGGAGAAAAAACAATCTCTTATATCTATAACTATAATGGGCCATGAGGCTGGCAAAGATGATAAAAGCGGCAAGCCGCGTTGCACTGGGCCCATGATCTGCATTTGTTGATTTATGGCACGCAGGTCATGCAACAATCTCCATTTTCCAGATTTCTTTTTAATGACAAAAATAGGTGTATTCCAGGGAGATACAGATGGCTTTATATGCTTTAAAGACATCTGTTCATCCACCAACTCTTTGGCTGCATTCAATTTTACAGAGGAAAGTGGCCACTGAGGAACCCATACTGGGTCCTCCGTCTTCCAAGTTATGGGAATGCCCTCCTCAGTGGCCCCTAGGAAAAACTCAGGCCCTGTCTCTTTTGTCTTTGCCTCATAGATATGGGACTCTTCCGCCCCTGCAAATATTTTCCTATTCCAAAGCCTGGAGCATATCCCATATCTTGCATCATACGTTGGGCTGAATCAGAATAGTCATTACTCAATTTAAATCCCATATCCTTTAAAAGGTCTCTTCCCCAAAGGGAGATAGGGAGCTCAAGTACATATGGCTGCATTTCTCCTGAGTGGTTTTCTTGGTCCTGCCACTTTAATAATCTTGCACTCATATCTGGAGTCTTAGCATAACCCAGGCCTTGAAGTGTTTGAGAAGAGGCTTGTACGGGCCAACCTGAAGGCCAGTCTTTCTTTGCTATGATACTCCTATCAGCCCCAGTATCCAAAAGGCCTAGGATCTTTTTACCATCAACTTTTAACTCCAAGACGGGGCGTTGGTCCAAATCCAAGGAGAGAAAAGTCAGATCCGTGCCCGTGGACCCAAAACCATCTTTTCCTCTCTCTCAATCCCTTGCCGCATAGCGATCATGTAAGCTCGGCAACATGATCAACTGAGCAATTCTATCTCCAGGAGAGATAGCTGTTATACCACGTGGGGAGGCTACCATGATCTTAACCACTCCTGTATAATCTGGATCTATAACCCCAGGATGGACAATAAGTCCTCTCAAGGCTGATGATGACCTCCCTAACAGCAAACCAACTGTACCAGGTTCAAGGGGTCCTTTAAAATCTGTTTCAATTAACTGGACCCCCATTTGGGGCGTTAATACGAGTCTGGTGGTGGAGCAGAGGTCCAATCCTGCTGAGCCTGCAGTGGCTCTCTGCGGTCTCTCGGATGGCGGAGGGTTGGCCATCTCTCTTGATTCTGTTCTTTGTCCTGATTCTCTACTGCCCCATATATTTGTGGGCCCTGGGTTCGTGGGCCCCGCTGTCCGTTTTTTGGACGAGTGCCACCATAACCTTGAGTTAAAGGCTGGCCATGGATGTCTGTCACTGAACGGCATTCATTAGCCCAATGGTTCCCTTTTTTACATTTTGGGCATAACCCCGGCCGCTTGGGGTGTTGTACACTTCCTGTACTTCCTGTACTCCTTCCCCTGGGGCATTGTCTTTTAAAGTGTCCCATCTTGCCACACTTAAAACAAACTCCTGAACTTCCTCCACCTTTTCTGGTCAACTGTACTACTGCGGCAGCAAGACCAGCATTAGTTAACGGCCCTCCAAGTTCTCTACACACTTTCATCCAGGCTTCTAGCCCTTTACTCTTGTAAGGGGTGATAGCGGCTCTACACTCTTTGGTGCATTGCTCATAGACCAACTGTTTTATTAGTGGCATGGCAGCATCCGGGTCACCAAAAATCTTCCCTGCCGCTTCCACCAATCGTGCCACAAAGTCTGAAAAGGGCTCCATGGGGCCCTGTAGAATCTTAGTTAAGTTCCCACTCACCTCCCCTTTGTTAGGAAGGGATTTCCAAGCCTTGATAGCTGTCTGGTTTATTTGTTCATAAACCTGATTGGGATATCCTGTCTGCTGGTTGGCAAATCTCCCCTGCCCAAGCAGCATATCTCTATCCCAGGCTGGATTTCCATCTCTCTGATTAATGGCTGCTTGCTCAGTGGCATACTCAATCAAGAAAGTTTTCCAGTCTAAGTATTGCCCTGGACTTAAGCAGGCGCGGGCCAGGCCACTCCAATCACTCGGAGTCATACAATGTCTGCTTAATGCTTCTACTTGAGCCAATGTAAAAGAAGCGGTAATGCTATAGGTATGAACCGACTCTGCAAGGGATTTAATTACTTTAAAATCAAGCGGTTCCTCGTACCTGTTCCCTTGTGGGTCTTGGTATACTGGATAGGCAAACTGTAATTCTGTTCTTACTTGTGTCCACATCCCTGGGCAGAAAGATCTCCCTACTTTCAGGGACTGAACAGGCTGATCTATCTGAATGGCTTCTGGGTATGGAGGGGGAGTTGAAGGCGCCGTGGCAACGGCTTTACTTACACCGACCGCCGCCAACGTGGCTGAAGGCGCCGCGGCAATGGCTTCACTTACACCAACTGCCGCCAACGTGTCTTTCTCTTTTACCTTTTTCTTTTCCCTTTTGCTAATAGCAGTCCTCTCTAACTGTTCTATTAGAGCGTGTAGCTCCCCTTCAGAATCCGTACCCTCTGAGTCCTCAAAATCTCTAAAATCTCTAAGATCGGGATAGAGAGGGACCTTCCTTTTGCTTCCCTTTTCACTGTCTGCCTGCTCAGGTCTTTCGCCTTTGTTACTTTCCTTTTCACTGTCTGCCTGCTCAGATCTTTCCCCTTGCAGCAGTTCCAAGGCTGATTCTCCCTCCTTGATTGCGTTACAGCATCTCTGATCTTCTAAACAACTCCTCACCATCTTCCAAATTGGTCTTACTCCATGCTTCAGAGTACCTTGCTCCCAAGCAAAATCCAAGTCCCTGCCTAATTTGTCCCAGCAGGATACCGTAAGATTCCCGGACATCGCAAACCACGGAGCCACGGAGTCGCATTCATTCAAAAATCTCTCTAGGGTAGACTTTTTAAGTTTCAAATTCCTAGCTAAAAGTAGCTCCTGAAGAGCCAGAAAAATTGGATGTGACTGAGACAATCCCATGATTAAAAATTTACTTTCGGTTCACAGTTTCCCCACGAAACTTTACCTTTTGTTCGCAACTTCCCATGAAACTTTACCTTTTGTTCGCTATTTCCGCGAAACTTTACCTTTTGTTTGCTATTTCTGCAAAACTTTACCTTTTGTTCACTATTTCTGCGAAACTTTACCTTTTGTTCGCTATTTCCACGAAACTTTATTGTCCCAATTTACCCCGGGAACTTACCAGTGCACTTCCCTGACTGCAGGAGTTCTGAGTCTTTTCTGGTTCCTCGTACGGGCCACCACTTGTTGCATCCCCCTCGACCAGCAAGGACAACAACTCGCAAAAGCTCTTCTCCAGCAGTTTATTCAGGTCCCTTGAAAACAGTCTTCCGAATGCCCGGGCAGACCCAACCCACACGCTAAATACTATATGAACAGCCAATCAAGTAAAGCCACGTGGTGCTATCTTAGAGGCCCACGTATGCGGAAGCAAGCCAGATCAGCGGTCTTAGCCAAATATGGACTTGTTTACCACCAAGAGCGCTCACCGTCGGGCTGGTGGAAGGCAGAAACCAGCGCCATCTTTAGGGCGCGGCACGTCGCAGCTCTCTACATACACCCAATCTCATAAACCATATGCTACCAAATATAAAACCACAGACTAACTTTAACTCAGTAGAAGTGGTGACTTTAGAATCACACCCTCACCAAGAGACAGGTCATTCGAATAACAACAAAATAAACAGAGAAACATTTGAGTTTGCTGACACTATAATCAAATGGACCATAGAGTTTTCCCTAAAATAAATCTTATATTAGGACACAAAACAATATTCAACAAACAGGAAAAATTAAATAACTTCCTATATTCTGTCTTCAATGGACTAACACTAGTAATGAGTAGCAAGGAGAACTATAAAAAAAATGCAAACTCGTGGAGATTAAATTGTTGAATAGCAAATGAGTCATTCAAGAAGTCATGAAGGAAAGCAAAAGACTCATATAATAAAACAGAGATTAAAACACAACACCTCAAAACTCATGGAATACAATGGAAGCAGTCTTAGGAAGGGATTTAGTATCTGCAAGTGGCTGCACTAAAAAATTACACAGCTCAAAAGAGATATCTTAGTGATGCAGGTTGGGGCCTTGGAAAAACAAGGACAAGCAAAATCCCAAAGAAATGATCTTAGGGCATAAATTAATGAAACATAAACAAAAATAAAACACAACACACGGGGGCTGGAGAGATGGTTGACAAAAGTACTTATTGTGCAAGCATGAGGATCTGAACATGGATCACCAAAATGCACATAAAATTCAGGCACAGTGTTGTACATTCATAAGCCAGTTGCTATGAAAGAGGCTGGGACAGGCAGACTCCTGGAGTCCATTGACATGCCAGTATAGATAAACTGGTGATTTCAAGGTTTAGTGAGAGACCATGTCTCAAAATATGTAAGTAACTAATTAAGTAAATAAAAATGTGAAGAATAATTGGTTAAGATACCTGATATCAACCTCTGGCATCTACAAATGTGTGTGTGTACCTATATCCACATGCATGTGAGCTCACACATACAAACATATTTACACATTACCACACACAGACACAAACACTATATAAAAAATCAATAAAATAAAGAGTTGATTCTTTGAAAAGATAAACAATATGCATGAATCCTTAGCAAAATTAACCAAGGAAAAGAAAAGATGTAAATTAATAAAATTAGAGGTGAAAAGGAAGGCATTACAACAGATACCAATGAAATTCAGAAAGTCATAATAATGTACCTTGAATATACAAGATATGGTTGAATTTGTGTAGACATATGACTCATGAAAGTTAAATTAAGATAAGATGAACAATTGAAACATTTATAACAAGCAATGAACTTGAAGCAGTAATTAAAAAAAAAATCTTCCAGGGGGGAAAAGATATACCTTAAAAAAAAAAAAAGGTAGAGGATGGGGGGTTTGAGGCGGAAGAGGGTGGAAGGGTGGAACTGGAGGGGGGAGTGGAGGGGATTGTGATTGAGATGTAACTTGAAGAAATAAAAAATAAATTATTAAAAAATCTTCCAACTGAAAAGATGAATTCACTGCTAAACTCTACCAAGCATTTAAAGAAGTAGATTCCAGATCCAATCAAGTTAACTATCAAATTTAACCATCCCAAGTTCCCCCTTGCCAAGTTGACACCAACCATGTCTCTTAATGTCATGTTTAATTTCCTAATAAAGACAATAGCAAAGTTTTAACTCCCCCTAACATGACATAATTATCCCATGAACAACTGAAAATAAGTTTTTCTTCCCTAAGAATAGATGACAAAGCTTTTTGAGAAGCACTTAGTATCTTAGGGTCCCATAACTTAAATATGATCAAGATTTAGAACACTTAGCCACTGATATATTTTAATTGATGTTACATTACATATAAATTAGTAGAGGAAAGGAAACAGATACCTGCTTAGGGCATGTGTACCTGCGCACAGACATATTCTTAAAAAATTAGGACAGAAAAAGATATGGCAATTCTAATTCTCATTTCTGTAACTGGCCCCATGGCCTCTTCCTCTGAACTTCCTCCACCCTCAGAAAGCTCCTCACTAGATCTTAGTTCTTTACTGGGGGGACGATACACACCTTCATCCTAAAGGGTGTTGGCCATTACCATCTTGCCAGCAGAGCACAGGTCATGGAAACACAAAGTAAAATCTTTGCAAGTAGACAACTAGGTGTAGTGGTAGGTGGTACCATTCCTAATTCCACCCCCTGACTCCTGGACCTAGGAATCCTGACTATAGGAGAAACAGTACCATGTATTTGGCATTGATTCAGAATGCACACAGCTTCTGGAGAACCTTGCTCCAGACATACAGGCTACTGGCACCTAGATGGTCCTGTAACTCTGTCTTTTAAAAGCCATTCCAGTTCTCATACACAGCAAGTTCTTTATATGCAACCCATCTCCTTAATCTCACTGACTGAATATATACTAAGACAAACATGAGGAGGGAGGGGAAAGCATCTAAGTAAGCATATCACACTAAGCAACTAACTAAAAAATTAGGTTCAAATAGGAAACCTTTCTGCCATTCTAGGATCAGCCGTTAACTCTCCTGTTCTAATTTACCCACCAGCTTGTTTATTATTGACCTTTGGACTAATCAAGGCATCTATACAGAAATCTTTTTTTTT
>CAJQZJ010032322.1:5962296-5987878 GCA_907164525.1 Lophiomys imhausi
TTAGAAAATAACTGTGATAGACTGTCATAGTAACTAACAAAATGACACATTTTCATGACTATTAGTTTCCGTTTCTTTTGTTTGTTTTTTTGTTTTGGTTTTTCGAGACAGGGTTTCTCTGTGTAACAGCCCTGGCTGTCCTGGACTTGCTTTGTAGACCAGGCTGGCCTCGAACTCACAGAGATCCGCCTGCCTCTGCCTCCCAAGTGCTGGGATTAAATAGTTTCCGTTTCTTAATTATCCTAAACAGTTTATGTCGATTGGTAGCGAGAGGTCCAAACTTGACATTTCATTTTTAAGTATTACTACGAACAATACCTTTAAGAAGTGTTACCCTTAATTTTGTATCAATATACAAAGATCAATACCAATGTGGCCACATATAATCTTAATTTTGTATCAATATACAAAGATTAATACCGATGTAGCCCAATACAATCTTAATTTTACATTACTATACAAGGGTCAATACCATTGTGGCCAAATATAATCTTAATTTTGTATCAATATACAAAGATCAATACCGATGTAGCCCTATACAATCTTAATTTTGCATTAATATACAATGATCAATACCAATTTAGCCAAATATAATATTAATTTTGTATCAGTATACAAAGGTATAAGGCTATATTCAATAATCTGTCCTTTTTTCTTGATCTTTCCTATACTATGTCTATGTCCCATTTTTCTCAAGTCTGTTCACTCCTATATAGGAGAGAAAGGAGGATACAGAAAAGCAAAAGAGAGAAGTCCCTGGGTCTAACCTCCAAAACCCATTTAACAAGACCATTTAACAGCTTGTAGTCTTTTCCCCTAAATAACAAAATTTTCTATTATCTATCAAATAACCAAAGGGGGAGAACACCCTCCCCACCTTCTGGGGATGGGACGTTGTTCTCTTAAAATGACTTCCTGCTGATTTGGGACGTAGTAAACCTGTTTGGGGCCCAAATAAAAATGGAAAAATGGTTAAAAATGTTAATAAAATCATTTGATGTTCAGTCCTTTTGTGCTCAGCTATTTAGATGTCCTAAGAAGTTCATAGACAGAAGCTGATCTTCAGAGCTTTACTGAAGATCTGGCTGGAGTAGTCTGTGGAGCTGAACGATCTTAGCGATTTTGAGTTGTTGTGGTTATACAGAAATCTTAAAGCCATCTAGAAACCTTTCGGTTTCCTTGAGACCCATGTGGCACTATTAATGTAGTTTAGAGCAAATAAGGAGACTTACAACCCCTGGAAAATGTTCTATAAGAAAATGTTATTTACCACAAGGATAGCTCCTCAAGTACATTCATAGCAGCTTTATTTGTAATATCTAGGAACTGGAAACAATGAAGATGCCCTTCAACCAAAGAATGGATTAAAAAAAAAAAAAGACTGTGGTACATTTATACAATGGAATACTACTCAGCTACCAGAAACAGGGAAATCATGCAATTTACAACCAAATGGATGGAACTAGAAAAGCTCATCATGAGTGAGCTAACTCAGACCCAAAGAGATACACATGGCATATATTCACTTATAACTGGATTTTAGCCATAGAGTACAGGATAACCATCCTACAATCAACAGACTCAAAGGAATAGGAACATGGACTCTGTTACCTGTTAGTGGGACACTCCACCATAGTGGAACTGCCATGTAAGCCCCCAGTGTAAGAGGAAGCTCTTAATCCTCATGTGACTAATGAACTGAGGGGGGGGCTGATTCATGGAGGTACCCCACACCAGAGGAGTAGGATAGGTGGGAGAGGGGGTAGAGAGTAGGAGGGTGGGACTGGGAGGGGTGGAGGGAGGGGGCTGTGGAGACATAACTTGAATTAATAAATAAAAATAAAAGAAAATGTTATTTAGTAGATATTTTAGGATAGTATTTTCTTCTACAATAAAAGTTAACTTTTAAAAAGGGAGAGTAGGGAGATATATTTAAGTGAATAAGAGAGCTTGGTGCATAAACATGTCACCTTGAATTTGCATGTCAACACCCATCTAAGAAGTTAGGTATACCTGTAACCCTGTACTAAGAAGGCCAGAAACAAGAAGGCTGCTGGGGCTTGTTGGCCACCATTCTTGCTCTAGGTTCAGTGAAATATCCTGTCTCAAAGAAATAAGGCAGAGAGTGGCAGAAGACACAGTACATCCTCCTCTGGCCTCTACACATGTGTCTAGAGATTGTTCCCCCACACACATATAAAACATAAACACACACACACACACACACACACACACACACACACACACACCAGAAAGTGGCCAGAAAAGTTACTTAAAATGACAACTACAATAAGAAACATTTATGATAGATTCCAGAGGACAATGGGAAAGTATCTTCAAAGTTCTAAGGAAATAAAACTGCTACTCTAGGTGTTATACCCAGCTAAACTATCATTCAAGAGCAGATTAAAAACAGAAGCATTAAAAAAAAAAAACGAATGAAGATTTTTTAAAAAGTCTTGAATTGTCACAAAATGAATCATTAAAAGCTGCATAACAAGAAGAAAAACAAGTTTCAAGGCAAGGCGCAGAAGCTAGGAAATGATAGTAGGCTCTGAAATCTATTATAAGCACTTCTGACATCAACTACAAAACAAAGACTACAAAACAAAGCTGAAGTTTAAAATATAAAGACTGAGAAACTCTGAAGGGAGAGGTAATGCTCATTGGGTGGTGTAAGTATGCTTGCCTTGTTCACCAAAAACCTTTAGACTCAGAAAACATTTATAGTTGATTTATATTTTTTTCCCACTAAGTACAGGATTTGTCTCTGAGGTTTTCTCTTAGGAGCCCATCATGCCTTCATCCTGCCACTTACTGGTCAAGGTGTTCTCAGTCCTAGGAATTTTAACAGACTGGCCATGAGCTCTTATAAGAAATCATTTATTTCCATTTATTTTATTCCCATTTATTTCCATTTATTTCCATTTATTCCACTCCATTTATTTTGTTTATTCCTTTTGATTCTGTCCAATTTTCAAAGTGTACTTGAGACAGTTTACAATAAAAGACATATGTAGAATAAGTTGGTTAAATAAGAAAGAGAAATTTAAATCATAGAGAAGGAAAGGAAAATAATTATGCCAAAAACCTGAGTTAATGGCTATTGTAATTGAGCATCAAATTTGTTCAAGGCTTTCTGGCAGCTAAAGGGACAAAAGAGGAAATGCAAAGAGTAACTTGATGGATGCAGTCTGCCCTCAACTACTTTGCCTGGCTACAGTTGGCTAGAGAACACGTGTGTTACACTCCATCCTGGAAGCACAGAGCGGCTGCCAGTCTGTGCAGGTTGCTCCAGTGTGTCCCATCCACCCCCCATCCTTTTCCCCCAAATATAACAACAGGCTGGACAGCTTTGGTTTGAAACGGCTTAGTGCAAACCTGACTCAAGTCCAGCACTCTCAGATTGAGGACTTAAAAACAAAAAAGCCTTTTAGGGGCCGGACAGACCGACAGTATAGCAGTTAAGATATATACTGTTCTTTCAGAGAACCCAAGTTTGGTTCCCAGTACCCACATCAGGCAGTTCATGACCATGACTGCCTGTGACTCTAACTCCAGAGGATCCTACACCATTTGCTAACCTTGGCAGGCACCTGCACTCACATGCACACAGCTCCGCAGGGACACACACAGTTGAAAATAAAATAAAATCTTAAGAAAAATGTTTTAGAAATGTTCATGTATAAAAATACATATTTGGACTGGGGCAATAACCCAGTCTGTATAGCATCTACTGTACTAGTGTGAGAACCTGAGTTCATACCCCCCAGAATCCATTTAAATGCCATATGTGGTGGAACCCCAGCATCAATGGAGCAGAGACAGACAGATCCAGGAGCTGCCTGGCCACCCAGTCCAGTCAAATGGAAAGCTCTGGGTTCAGTGAGAAACTTTCTCAAAAAAATAAGATGATATTTACAGAGGAAGACATCATCCCCTGGCCTCCACACATGTGAACCCATACTCATATCTACACACACACACACACACACACACACACACACACACACACACACAAAAGTAAAATTGAAAAACCTATTTATGGATGATTTGGAAAATATAGAAAGAAAAGCATAAAGGGGAAAAGACAATTATCTGACAATCCCATTCTAAAACAATTGTGCTTACTAAGTTAACTTCCAGATTTCTGAAAATGTAAACTTCTACTAATCCATTTCTTGCAACTTTACATCTAGATGATTCTGTAAGTTTGAGATCTTTGACTTGAATGTTTTTTATTTGTAGTAAAAACAGCCACTATCCATTGTTGGCCCCGTGAGGTATATTGCCTAGCTGTAGTCTTTCTGTGTGTTTTCCAACAGTTGAGAGGATGTCTTCCCTGTGTGCAGGGAGTTATGTAATTTGTCTAAATCACACAGCACTAACGGAAGAGGAAACCCACAAATTTGGGTGTGTCTGTGCCTCGCATTCCTTTCAGCAGATGTTTGGTTTCTCAGAAGCGCAGAAGGCTCCTTTGGCCAACTGTGACCCCTGGGAACAGGAGTGTCCCATGGTGGATGAGCCGGGTCAGGGGCCCCAATCAGCCAGTACAGACAGAGAAGGAAGGAGTTCTCTCTGGCCCCGCTCCTTCCTTTCTCCTTGCTAACTTCTCCATATGCAAGAGGCCAAGAAACTAAACTGCATAGACCGCGGGTTAGCTCATAGATACCCAGTGGAGTTTTGCATTGATAAAATAATGTAATTCAAACCTTTTCCATGGGGATCAAATCAAGAGAAGGTCACAAAACTGTCTATTCTGTTCTTCCCAGTCCCAACAGTGCCAGAGACGGTGTCAAATTTTGTTGTTGTTGCTCATACTGTGGTTTATAGTTGGAGCGTTGTGCAGACATGGCTTTCTTCTCTCCTGCGTGCTCTGATTTGTGCAGAAACTTCTCTCTTGTATGTGTCACGACTGGCACACCCTGAGTAGCTCTCCAGCAGCCACTGAAGGAGCCATTTCCTTAGGCAGATCCCAGCCACATGGTTGTTGGCGGGGGTGGGGGGGAACATTGGCTGCCACCTCCTAAAGGGACAATCCTGTTGTGAACCGTCTCTGTCTAACACGAATAGTGATCTGAAAGTCAGGGGCACCCCCGGCTGAAAGTAAGAGGGTATTTCCCCCCCCCCCCCCGTCCTTTACCACTTTGGGGACCCTATGAGCTAAGACCTGAGGAGCCAAGTGGTCTAACTACCATGGCCTCTTGGTTGGCCCTGCAGAGAGATAGATCCAAGGGGGACTGTTTCCTGAGTGAGGCACTCTGCCACAGTTGGGATAAGACCAGCTGGTATGCCAGTGGGTGAGTCAGTAACCAAAATGCCCTCTCTCCATTGTACTTGCATAACTCTAAACACAGGCTTTGCCTTCCCATCAATCCATTGTCTGGTGGTGGCACACCGGGGCCTATTTCCCGAAGGAGATGGGCGTGGGAAAAAAGTTTTCCAAGCAGACTTAGACACCTGGGCTTTCATGCTGTAAGTAGCAGTACTTCCTCTCCAGTGCTGGTGGTATGAAACAGAGCAAAACATGAAGAAGGCTTTCCTGATGTGCCCAATGGCAGCCAGCTGTTGGGACTCATGCTTGTGGTCCCAGCGCACTCACTCCAGAGGGTGAGGCAGGAGGACTGTGAATTTGAGTTTAGCTAGGGCTACGTATCAGGACCTCGTCTCAAAACAAACTGATTGACCAGCAAACAAATACCAAGAAGGAAGAGCAAGAGCACTAAGAGCAACCTCATAAAGCATCCTTCTCTATACTTGGCTATACTGGCTTGTGATTTTATTCATTATACAGGTGAGAAAACTGAAGCCTGAGGTCAGATGATAGTATTTCTCTCTTTTTTTGGTATCGAGGACTGAACCTTGCACCTCATGCTTTCTAGGCACTGAGCTGTATCCCCTGTCCTAAATGACTTTCCCAACATTACAGAGCTTGCAAGAGTCTGAGCCAAAGCTCCAGGAATTCTAATTTGGTTTTACTTATTTTTTTATTTTATATATAGGAGTGTTTTGGCTGCCTATATGCATGTGCATCACATGCTGGCTAGTGCCCTTGGAGGTCAGAAGGTGGTGTTGGATTCCCTAGAACTGGAGTTATGGATGGCTGTAAACCATCATGTGGGTGCTGGGAATTGAACTTGAGTCCTCTGCAAGAGCAACAAGTGTTCTCAACCACTGATTCATCTCTCTAGCCCCAGATTCTGGTTTCTTAACAACTTGAAGGGTCATGTGACAGAAGTGATGAGACTGGGAGGAATCACAGATCCAAAGTATTCTTCCTCAGATGGCTTGTCAGACTCAGGGGTGGCTCCTCTTAGAGACTGACACTACCTTGTCACACTTCAGCCTTGCTGGCTCCATAGAAGTCATGGCTGACTTCCCTCCCTTCTCCTGTGCTGTCTAGCACTGATTAGTATTTGGGGTGAGTGTGAACAGCTCACTGTGCTGCCACTGGGTATGGGGACTGTACCACAGAGAGGCCCTGGGATCTTGTCCAGACAGGGAATTCCAGCTTACCACCAGGAAAACGTTGTGGTAATTATCATGGCTTCAAGTCCCAGGTCAGGGGACCTGCAGGAGTCTGTCCTATGACCTTGGAGTAGAAATCTATGATACTGTAAAATAGTTTCCTTTTGCTGATCTAGTGAGTTTCCATACAGTGCCTTATGGCAATGCAGATTTATCATTTTATACTTCTGGAGGTCAAATGTCAGATATGGGACTATAATTAAGGCACTGTCAGACCCTCACTTCTTTCTGGGGGGCCCAGGGGGCAAAATCCATTGTCTTGCCTTTGCCAGCCTCTAGAAGTCATCCGCAGTCATGGCTCCTTCTGCTTTCAAGCCAGCAGTGGCGCATCGAGTCTTCCTATATTGCATGACTCTTTTCTGCAGCACTTATGCAATCCACGATCATCTCTGTATTCTCAAGTCAACTAGCTTGAATCTCACTTTTTTCTCCTATCTTGACTCTGCCTCAACATATGACATATGGATTAGGGTGTTGACATCATTGGGAAGTCATTACTCTGCCTAGCACAGGCCTCAAGTGGAAAAGCCAAGGCTCCCTGTTACGGTACTCTCGGTCCAGTAGAGAGAAGGTTAAACAACAGGTGGTCTCTGCTGAGCACATCGGGAACCTTAGAGGTTACAAACATTGGGGGAGCATGGTTCAGACAGTGTCTCAGTGTGCTCACCTCATAATCCTGCCTCAGTATCCAAACGCTGATATTACAGCTGTGCACCACCACATCTGGCACATGATTTGTTCCAAAAATTGCTGCAGAATACCCTCCTCCTTCTATTTCATCTATGCTGTTGTTGTCTTGTGTCATCTTCATCTTTTTTCTGTGTGTGTGTGTGTGTGTGTGTGTGTGTGTGTGTGTGTGTGTGTGTATGGGGGGGTGAATATCAAACCCAGAGCCTCATGTTTGGTAGGCACGCACTTCACTGCTGAAGACAGCTGCAGTCTTTGTGCTTGTATCTTGAAAAACTGGAAACACCCCCAAGACTAGAGCTGCAATGTGTCTGGTCCTCATTAGAACCTAGTAAAGAAGGGCCTTATGTGGGACCTGGCTGACATGGTCTGAACTCCTCCTGAACAAGAGCCACTTGAAACAGTTTGTAGGAAAAGATGAATGCACGCCATAGTTAACTCAGTTCTAAAATCCAGAATGTTCTCTGAAATGTGCGTCTTGGGTCAGTTAGGAACTCTTTATTTAAATCCAGGTTTAGCCGGTTCACCTACAGACCAGAGCAGTGAGCATCCTTTAAGTCCTCTAGCTTTATCTTGATACATTCTTGTAAGGAGTGAGGAGACCCCTTCTTCATCCCAGTCAGGGTTTATGGAGAGTCCATACACTTTTTCTTACTACTCTGCTTTGGTCATCTCTCAGAGTTGCCCTGTGGGAGCCTTAAAAGGTTTAATTTTAAAACTGAAGCATATTTTAGAACTTTGGTATGTCTAAGTCCCTTCCGGATCATGGCAGCTGCTCTCTGTGGACCCCTCACTCCATGTGTTCTTGGGCGGGTTGCTGACCTTTCTCTGCCCCCTCCATCTGTAACAAGGCTAATGACAGCATTTCCCATACAGGGCTGGAGAGAGGAGAGGGTGCACCAGGCAACAACCCAAGAAGAGTGAAGCTGTGAATATCTTAGCTGCTATTCTTATCCAAAAAGGAGGTACGGTGTGAACCTCTTCTCTCCCAACTATAGAACCAGCCTATCTTGTTGGGGTTTTTTGTTCGTTTTCTTTACTTTAGTTTTGAGACTGGGACTCCTTGGGCATTGGCTGGCCCAGAATCTACTTTGTAGACCAGGCTGGCCTGGAACTCACAGAGATCCACTTGCCTCTGCCTCCCAAGGTTGAGATCGAAGGCATTTGCCGCCATGATGCCACTGGAATGTCACATTTACACCAACTGTGAAAAGCACTGTCTCGAGTCAGGCGTGGTGGTGCACGCCTTTAATCCCAGCACTCGGGAGGCAGAGGCAGGCGGATCTCTGTGAGTTCAAGGCCAGCCTGGCCTACCCAGTGAGTCAAGGACAGCCAGGGCTACACAGAGAACCCTGTCTCGAAAAACCAAACAAAAAAAAAGCACTGTCTCGTCTTATTTTTATTTCTTCCTTCAAGGACCATTTCCTACAGTAGAGGGCAGGCATGAAGGCACAGTAAATGGGTAGGTGACAGGCAGATAGAGAGCTGGCCACTCATGTCAAGGACAAAATAAAGCCCCCTCCCAAACAGGTTGAGTTAGGGACATTCGGCAAAGTGGTTTCTGTGTGGGCTATTTGGTGTCCACTGTTAAACCAGATCCTAACCCAAACTCAAATGGGAACTTCCTGGATGGCACCACCTTGCCATGACAGCAATCTGAATTTATTGACTCAAAATGCCTCCTAGACAGTCCATGACCAGATCCTGGGCAAGACCTCTCTAACCTGGCATTCAATCCTTCATGCCCGAACTCACCATTCTGCACTTGTGTCTCAGCTTTGAGTGCCAGGGGCCTGTCCTTGAGTTCCATATGCCCCCAGATCCCTCCCTACCCCAAGGCCACTTGTAACCTTCATGGAGGCCTCCTGGTCTCCACTCCCAGCAATGGTTACTCAGGCTGCCTCCCAATGGCCAGGAGAGCTCCAGAGCCTGCAGATCTTGACTCTCAGCAGCACACACACATTCACAGACTCCTCCACGGCTCACCCCTGCACGAGAGCTCTCTGTGATTTTGTTTCTTGCACTGAGTTTCTGCTGAGGAAAAGCCTTGGATGGTGAGTTAGGAAACTTGCTGTCAGAGACTGTTTTGCACAACATCAAACACATTCCAGGCCTTATCTAATCAGGGAGCCTTCTTCAACAGCCATGCAGAGGCTGTTCCTGCAAAACATTCCCCAGCCAGGGCGAGGGCCTTGATTCTAAAGGCAAAGTAATGGCTCTTTTGGCACAGGCAGAGTTGGCTGGCAGCTGGAGCTTTGAGGTGACCTCTGACCCTCTCCCACAGTTCCTCCCAAGTTCCACTGCACCATTCTAAGCCACCCTTGAATCCCAGCCTCTAATTGGCTCTGGTTTGTTTTGCTTTTCTCTTCTATCCAGTGCTTCAAAAGGTACTTCAATAATTGTTTGAGGCATGAAAAAGGCAGGGTTCAGCTTTCCTAACTGGAATTGGAGGTAATTACTGTCTTCTATACGCAAGCCGGTACATGCTGCAAATCACATGGCTCTGGGCTGCTTTACAGAGGGTGGCCAGGCCTCTGAGCTATAAGGAGGATTATAGAACTTCACAAAGGCTCTGTCTGAGAGACAGAAGAACCCACAGGTCCCAGAAATGCTAGAGGAGTCTTCCACATTCTTCTGCTGTCCCCTCGAGACTGCCCAAGAGGGTTGGCCTGAACAGACTATGACTTCAACTCCATCCTGGAAGTTCGGGATTTGCCTTTTATTTTGTTTTCTTGCAAGAGACAGGAACTGATCCCATGCATAACTCCCTTCTTGTTTGAAATTAGTAACCGTGTGCTCGACCTAGGCTGCCCAACGTCAGAACAGGACTCAAGGCATCCAGGCTAAAACCCATCTCAAAAAACCAGAGTAAGGATCATTTTTGTGCTTTTAAAAACAGCAAACCCAAATATGGGGAGTCTCTGGATGACTTCCCCTATGCTCCCTCCACATGTGGAGTTGGAGGACCTTGTTTAAATCTGAGCCTATCCCTGACCAGCTGACTCACAGGACCTCAGCCATGCAGTGAGAGCAGTGGCTGACCCAACCTCGGAGAGTGTGTGAGGTCCACATGAGGTGAGGTTAGGCCATGTGCAGTGCCTGTGTGGGACCTGTATGTACTGGGGGTTCAAAGAATGTTAGCTGACATTAACTGTTAGGGCGGGGCTTCTGCTGCCAAAGGAGCCAGTCTGAATAGTTTGGAGGAAGAATCTCTGTGAAACAGTGTAAGGAAGCAGGAAGGGAAAGTGTGCCAACCTCAACCCAAAATGTCCTCCCTCCCAAGAGAATTGTCCTAAACATCTTAAGTTGCCTGAGACTCCAGATTGGAGACTTGCTACTGCCTCTGGTCTTCTGGACATCTCAAGAAATGTGAACTAGCTGTGTTCCCCTTAGCACCTCCCTGCTTAGCAGAGAAGCAGTGAGTTTGGCTGGAGTTAGAGATTGAAGACAGAAGAAAAAGGTCAGCTGTTCAAATTCTGAGACCCCGAAATTGCTGGCTTGGATCATGGGAAGACATGAGACAGGACTCAAGTGTATCCAGGGGCCCCAGGTGGTCCAGGGAGAAGCCTCAGTCTCACTCTTGGTTGCCATCCCGAATGATCTCATCCAGGCTGCCATCGTCACTATGTTCCTGATCCTTCCCTTTCAGGTGTCATACTCAGAACTCTCAATGTCCTCTAACCATGACTTTATTATTTAACCATTTAGCCATATGGCTTTAAAACCCATCAATCCCACATCACAGAGAGGACTCCATGGACATTGTCTCAGAGCAGATGACCTTTCAAGGCTGCTGGCCTTTCTGTTTGTACCACATACTTTTCTCTCATAGTCCTAAAGGCAATGCATAAGCGTGCACTTATCTATACATTTATTTGTTTAATATGTATATCCAGATAAACGAAAGTTCACATGCATGAGGCCAAGTTTTTCTGTCCCTTTTCCTCTAACACAGATGACTGTTCGCTGTGAACTTTCCTTAGTCTGTTTATGCAGATCTGAGTGTCTAATATGGATCTAGTCAGTTCTTTCCATATTTTTGCTGAATGAATGACTCCTTTCTCTGTCTCCCTCCCTCTCTCCTTCTCTGTGTGGTTATAGTCCTTGGGCTTGCACTCAGGACCTTGAGCATGTTAGGCAAATGTTCTACACCAAGCTATACCCTCAGTCTTGAATTCATGATTTCAAAGCAGAGACAGTTCCTGTAGTCAGGAAGAGTTTCTGGGCACAAAGAGAGACTGAAAAACACTTGAGATCACATCTTGTTTTCCTCAAGTGGGTCATTTGGCCTAGTCTGCCTCATATTTGATGAAGTTTCATGTTTAATAGCAGCCCTGAATTGTTACGATAAACATGCCAGGCATGATCATGAAATACTGCAAGCTTAAATGCCTGAGACAGGGCGTGCCTACAGTGTATGCACAAACATGATTGACTCTCAGTTATCCACTCCAGCACATAATCTAATAGCCAGTAATCTAATAGTTTACAATTTAATATCCTACAGCCCTGAAAGTTTTACATGTGGTTTTGGACGATGTTTCTGAATTTGCATTGGATATAGGCAGCTCTCATAGTTTGAGAGTTCCTTTGAGCTCCTATGTCTAGTATCATAGCCTCGGTGGCCTAGTAAGGACCTTCCTGGGCTCCTAGTACATGCAGAAAAACACACTGCATTGAGCTTGGGAGGGAAGCATATTACCCTTCTTTAGTCACAGAAGCTGGAGGTCCAAACCCCAGCTCTTCAGTGTCCCAGCTCTGTCTTTGTTTTCTCATCACTATCTACCTCCCAAGACTGTTGCAAAACACAGTCAAGCTTTCAGAAAAAAAAAAAAAATGAGTCTGAACTGCCCCCTCAGGCCCCCTCAGGCGGGTGCAAAACCAGTCAAAATCAGAGCTAGGCTCTCACACACTTTCTGTTTCACAACTGGGGAAAGGTTTCTTCTCTTTTTCCTTTAAAACATTTTTATTACCTCTCTCTCTCTCTCTCTCTCTCTCTCTCTCTCTCTCTCTCTGTGTGTGTGTGTGTGTGTGTGTGTGTGTGTGTGTGTGTGTATACTTTTTCATATTGTTCTGTGTTCCAACCATGTGGATCTGGGAGATTGAGTTTGGGTCTTCAGGCTTGGCAGAAAGCATGCTTACTGGCTGAGCCATCCTGTCACCCTCCTCCCCATCTCCCATTTTCCTTTCTTTTTCTGCCTTTATGTGCCTTCTCTTGCTGGCTCAATGGGAGGTAGTCAACAGGTCTTTGCTTTGGAAAGCATGCCTAGTTGTGAAGTTCTTGATTCTGCCTGTACACGTCAGAAAGAACCACTGTCCTGTGAAATCTAGTGCTAAGTTGCCTGAGGGCTTCCTGTGCTATACAGACTGCACTTTCTTCTTGATGGGATATATATCTACCTGGGCATTGTGCTTGTGTTGAGTTGGGTCAAAAATCTCAAGGCTGCAAAGCGGAGAAATCCTGAGATCCAACGCAGAGCCAACTGTGTTGTCAGGGAGTAGCTGGAACCCCAGAATTCCCACCTCTTTTTCCTGTCACGAAGTTATATCTCGAGGTAAAACAGCTGCCGGTTCTCAAGCCAACTGGGACTGACGCCAGCTGTTTATTCCAGATGCCAAGAGCCAGATGCACACCCACTCTCCTCTCCCACTCCCTCAGCCTGAAGTCTCAAATTTTATTGAATTTATTAATAGCCTTAGGGGTTTGCTAAAAGAGCTTTCCTACAGGCTCTGCCTCCAGAGAAACAGACCTCCTTAGTTCAAGATGGCCAGAAAATTTACATGTTAAGTAACACTCCTACCCCATCTCATTTCCTTAGAATTTTGTGTAATCTCTCTGAGAATTATATCTGGATGGATAGATAATTGCCACAGTGGAGGCACTGGTAGGTTGGTAAATTCATGGCAATCAGCAAGCAATGGGAGTCTGATTTGCAGCTTGCCAGTATCTGTGGTATAAATTTTCTCACCACTGCCAGTTTAAGCTGCCTTATCACTGTGATTGTGAATGCAGGACAAGGTGTGTGCAAGCCAATAGTTCCAGCATACTGTAGGGTGGTGGTGTGCCTTGGAAGCTTCTGGGTGGCTCTGAATGCTGTTTCCTGGGCTTTTAGAGCAGAGGGTCACTACTTAGAATAGGATGCACACCCTCTGAATCTTTCCCCACATCCTTAAGTCTGCTAATGGTTTGCTTTGGTGACTGGTTTCCAGTGACCTCACAGGGCTCCAAAGCAGAAAAAGAGGAAGAAGGAAGAGAAAGAAAGGGAGAAAACGCAGTTAGTGCGGGATGCTGGCCTTAGCACACTGCTCATTTTATTCAGCTGGCCGTTGGTGGGAAGGGCACCCTCAGACACCTGCTTCTGCCCTCATTCGATAAGCTTTCTGGCCCTCTCACATCAACCTGATCCTGGTGACCTGGAGGGTGATGAAAAGACTGGGTGTCGGGGACCTGAAAGGATGAAAGGGGACGGAGGAGATCCGTGGGGTGCTCACATGACCCAAGGTCACTGGCCACTTAAGGCCCCCCATTTGTTTCCCAACTCTGCCCTCATGTTTGAAAGTTTTGGTGATCCCACCCCCAACCAGGAGAACAGATGTGGAAGGTCTCCAGTTCTCAGGACTCGGGACACAGCTGCCTACTGGTCCCGCCTGTAGACCTGGGTCTGCCCTCAGAGAGAAGGGGCACACAGTCACTAACTGTAGAGCAGAGACCAGTCAGGAGTAGGGTTCAAGCCTCTTTTGCATTCCTGCCAGCTCAACTGAGCAAGAATAAAAAAATAAATAAATAAATAATAAAACAAAACAAAACAAACAAACAAAAAACAATTCCCTGCTCTGCGGTTAGCAACCTTCAGGCACAGGAGAAGACTTAAGGCCCTAGCCCTTCCAAACAGCCTGTGGGTCTGCTGCTCTCTAGTCACATCTTGCAGATACTGTTGGCATGAGAAGCTTGCCAGCTCTGTCCTGGAGCAGGAAGAAGCCCTACTGATCTCAAGTGAGGTATCTTCTGCGCTGGTTGAGCTTCACTGGCCATCAAATGATGGGGAGCAGGAGAGCTCTGAGGAAGGGTGCATGTGCTAGATTCCTCATCTGCTAGATTTGTTCAACACTGATTATCTGAGGAACTTTCCAGAGACTTTCAGGTAGGACAAACAAAAGCATGAAGATTACCCTAATTGACCTTAAATAAAGAAGCCGTTTCATGTCCAGTAAAATCGCTGGAATATGCTGCTCTTCAGTGATAGTTTTCTACCTTAGGAAAGGCAGCCATTATAGCTGTGCAGAAAGGCTTGGTACATAGTCACATAGCATAGTCTCCTTAAAATGGGACATGTAATGCAATGGCACATGTTTCTGAAAGCAATGGCTCTCGTGTGAGTCCAGGGGACATTTGCAACCCATGAGACACCAACAGGGTATCTGCAAGGCTACAAATACTTTCATAATAACAGCAAGATGCTATTTTCTTTCTTACCATTTTGACATTTGAAGTAAAATTGCTGTTGCCAGACTATTCTGGCCATCATAACAGTCTTCAATGCTACAAACTTTTGGGGTTGGTGGGCAGAGGCCAGTTTCACTTCAGAATGTTCTAGATGCAGCAGTTTATAAAAGCTTGCCTGTAGTCCACTTGTTTACCATTCTGTAGAAGGAGTTTTGGAGGGCCATGGGTCCCTAAGGCCCTGCTAGCACATCTCCCTGTGAACTGTTTGTCTGGAGAAGTACTAGGCAGAGGAGTGAATGGAATGAGCCCCTTTCACAGAATGCAAGAAGCCAGATAACTATGGGTGTTCAGAGCAGATTATATAGCAGATGTTTTCTGAAAAATGAAAAACAAAACAAACAAACAAAAAGCAGGCAAAGACAACCAACCACTTGAGATTGTCACACAATGATAATAGACAGTATTTGTGGTCAAAATAGAAGCTTAGAGCAAAACTTAGAATTTTTAGGTTTTTCAAGACAGGGTTTCTCTGTGTATCCTTGACTGTCCCTGGACTCGCTTTTTAGACCAGGCTGGCCTCGAATGCACAGAGATTCGTCTGCTTGTGCCTCCTGGAGTGCTGGGATGAAAGGTGTGTGCCACCATGCCTGACCTTGAGCAAAACTTAGAATTTTTAAAAACTTCTATATGCCTTGGTGAGATTGACATCTCCCCAACATTTACAGACATTTCTGATTAAATCAACAATGTTGTTAAGAAACACAGAGTTTTCTTTTTCATCACGGAATATATCGAGCTAGAAAGTTCTGCATCTGCATACTCGAAGCAGTATTTTCCAAACAACCCATGCACGGCATTTCCATGCATACCCCAAAGACCTGGTCCAAGTCCAGGCTGGATCCAGTGGTTTTAATGGACTCACGTACACAGAGTTCACGGATTTGGTTTTAGATTCCACATTGCAAATAACCTTCAGTAAAGTGCTATTAGTTGACTACAGAATCATGTCAAGGAAGATCTGTACTTATCTGAAAAGGCCTTTAAAGTATTCCTCCCTTTCCCAACAACATGTCTGTGGAGGGAGGCCGTGTTTCCTTCACATGCTGCAACCAAGACAACATCAGTACAGCTGATTGACTGCAGGAGTAGATATGAGAGCACAGCTGTCTTCTATTAAGCCAGATGTTAGAGAGATTTGGAAAAAAAAAAGTACAATGCTGTCGCTCTTCTCACCAAGTTTTGTTTTGTTTTCATAAGCAGTTGTTTTTACAATGAAGGGTTTTTTTAACTTTTAAATGAATTAATTTTAACAAACGACTAAGTATTAAATTGATTCATTTAAACGAATAAATATAAATACATTAACATTTATTTTCTGTTTTAATTCATAATATAATAAAAATCATTTAATTACTTATTGTTGTGTAATAAAGTCCCCTCAGCCCATCAGAATAAAGCAGCGATACTCCTTGGTTGTTTCTCATAGCTGCTAAGACTCAGATATGCCTTAGGTGGGTCAGGGCCAGGGGGTTGGAGCTATCTGAAGGCTGCACAGCGGTTAGAGGATCTGCCCTAAGATAGCTGACTCCCAGCCTGGACGGTTGCTGGCTGTTGACGACAGATCTTGGGTTTTCTCCATGGGTATTTCCAGTGTACTCAGATCACAGTGACTAGCCTTCTTCAGAGTGAGCAGAAGAGGCCATTTAGAACCCGTGGGCCTTTTTATAACCCTACCTCTGAACTGCACACCATCATTTCTGCTGCTGTTTATTTGTGACACAGACTGGCCTGGGTGAGTACACACAAGCATGAGTTCTAGTTGATGAGAATGCAGAGACTGTCACTCCAGGATTTACCAATAGACACAATCCACACAAAGACTCTTTGGGATCTTCAATAAAACTTAAGAGCACAATGCAGTTGTTTGAGAGAGCTAGCCTGAAGAAATTGGTCTGCATCTTTAAAGTCTTCGCTATTTGTTTCTTTATGTTATTAATCTCCCATTGTTGATATACCTTCATTTAGGCAAATTCTCATTCACTTACCCTCCATAAGCTAGGACACTTAACTTAGGCCCTGCTTCTTTTTTACAATAAAAAATAACCTTTTATTGTAAAAATAACTGCTTACACTTACTAATACAAAACAAAACTTGGTGAGAACAGTGACAGTATTGTACTTTTTTTGCAGACTTCTTTAATGACTGGCTTAATAGCATTGTTATCGAAGGCTCCTTTGTGAGTCTTCAAAACAATTTTTTTTTTTTTTTTTTTGGTTTTTCGAGACAGGGTTTCTCTGAATATCTCTGGCTGTCCTGGACTCACTTTGTAGACCAGGCTGGCCTCGAACTCACAAAGATCTGCCTGCCTCTGCCTCCCAAGTGCTGGGATTAAAGGCGTGCGCCACCACCGCCCGGCTCAAAACAATTTTTTTAAATGTATGTGTGTGTGTGTGTGTGTGTGTGTGTGTGTGTGTGTGTGTGTGTGCGCCTGTGAGAATTTTGTGTGTACCATATGTGTGCAGGTACCTACCGAGGCCAGAAGAGGGCATCAGATCCCTGGGAACTGGAGTTACAGGTAATTGTGAGCCACCAGATGTGGTTGCTGGAAATTGAAACCAGCTCCCCGGTCATAGCAGGGTGTGCTCTTAATTGCTGAAGCATCTCTCCAGCCCCAAAGAAGGCAAATTCCCTTACTATGCCATTGTTCCATATGTTCCACCCTCTGACTCAGGCTGAGGTTTCTGTAGCCACAGTACAGAGTGACAACCACTATGTGATCATAATGAGATCCCGGGACCTCCCCTTGGGAGTTTGTTTTATGGCTGTTTGTTGTTGTTTGTTTGTTTTTTGTTTTTGTGTGGCAATAGCTGGGATGACATCATCCTTAGTCCTTCTCAGGTCAGGCTCCCTGGACAGTTTCCAAGAGTTGGGTCACTAATGGGCAAAGAAGAGCAGCTGTGAGACAGGAGCTTGCAGGCAAGAGACAGAGAGAGAAAGAGAGAGAGAGAGAGAGCGCGTGCAGCCAAGTAAACAGCCCAAGCAAGGCCACTGCCCTCACAGAGTTGACAGCTCCACTAGTTGGCTGACCCAGAAGCATAGACACCACATACAAGCAAGCTCTGTACCATGTTAGGCAGTGAAAAGAGCAAAAATGGAATACGGAAGACAGGGCCTTGTGAGAAGTTATTGAGATTAGCATGGATGATCAGGGCCTTGTCAGCCTCACTGAAGAAGTGAAATTTGAGTGAAGACACATAAAGGTGAGGAAGCTAGCCAGAGGAAGCAGTTGTAGCCATTGGTTTAGGGTGGATCCAAATCTGGTTCCTGAAGGAAGCAAGGAGGCAAATGTGACCAGAGTGGGTTGACTGAGACCGGAGAAGGAGAGAACATTGACGGTTTGGTGTTTCAGTGGCTTTTACTCTAAATGCAGTGGGAGCTTTTCGAGCCTATGTGGATGGGTTTGAAAGCGGCAAGTAATCTGACTATGAAGCTGGGACCACTTTTTAGAGCAACGGGAAGCTGGGAGAGTGCTGGGAAGTTTCTGCAGCAGCCAGCTGGGGAAGACATGCTGGTCTGAGACCAGGATATGCCAGTGGGGCTGTGAAGATGGTTGGACTCTGGGTTTGTTTTGATAGTGGAGCCATCAGGACTAAATGGCAGCTCAGAAGTGGGGGTGACTGGAGAGGGCAGATTTCAAAGATGGTGCCAGGGTTTTGATCTGAACAGCTAGAAGGCTGGAGTTGTATTACTTGAGAAAGCTATAGTTTGAAAGGAGAGATTTCATTGGGCTGGGTGAGTTGGGGTGCTCTCTGAGCTTTCTGCAGGACCCCAGCTGCATTTGCTTCCCCAGTCCCAGCCATGCCTCCCCAGGGCAGATACTGCGAGAGCTGGGTAGGTTCTCTACTGCCTGCTTCTTGGAAAACCAAAGCAAGGCACTCACTGTGTGAAATTTTGTTTCAGGGAGTGTGAGAATGTTGGTCTTGGGCCTCTCGATCTTTTGCCTTGTCTTTCTTATCAGAAATGGAAAAACAAAACAAAAACAAAAACAAACAAAACAGGCAGTGGAGATAGAATCTCCGTTCAGCAATTCTGGAAGGTAATTGGGGGTTGAAAACAAATCTCCCCTGAAATGCATGAAGCAGGTGGAGAGAATTTCAGCCCGAGCTCGTAAGCCACACATTATCCTGCCCAGCGAATGACTTCCTTCCAGCTCCAGGCAAACCCCAGCTTCTACCCTCCAAATGCCTGTACTTAGTTGAGGTCTAACAACAACATCCCAACATGAGAAAGGGAAGACTGCTCCGCAGTGAGACCAGAAGGGCTTCTTGAAAATCTCTTTCTAGAATGGCACACCCCGGAGGGACACACAAGGTGGGACTTCAGGGATTATTGTTGTTTTTGTTTTGTGTATGTGTGTGTGCACATGTGCACAAATTTGTTTCTAGGATGCTTTTACCCTTGGTTTTTTTTTTTTTTTTTTTTGATAGGGTCTCTCATTAGTCTGGAACTCACAAGGTGGGACAGGCTGGGCAGACAGCAAAAATAAGGAATCTATTTGTTTTCATCTCTCTCCCCGCACTGGCCCACACCACAATGCCTGGCAGTTTTAGTTAATTTCTGAAGATGGAACTCAGGTCCTCATGCATGTGCAGCAAGCATTTTACCAACTGAACCATGCATGCATGCAGCCCTGACTTCTTTTAGAGTGTTATGAGAGCTTGAATACCAGGCTTGAGTCAAATGATTTTATTGTCTTTGCAGTGCTGGGACTCGAACCCAGAGCCTTGTACATACTAGGCAACTGCTCTGCTATGAGCTGACCCAGGGTTTTGTGTTTTTTTTTCATTTTGAGACAAGGTCTGACTAAGTTGCTCCAACAGGTCTTTTAACTTCCAATCCTGCTGCCTCAGCTTCCTGAATAGCTTGGACCAGAGGCCTGTGCCACCATGCCTAGCATCAAAAGACATATATTTTCTGGCTTAGAACTGTCTATTTGTTTCATTAGAACTTCACCCACTATCCATTCTGAAGCCCTTTGCAATGATTAAGCTCTCCAGACTCCTTTATCGAACCACAATGTATTAACCTCTCCACTAACAAGAGCAGGACTAGAGCTTCCAAACTCTGGCTTAGATCAGTCAGTGGAGGACTGACAGGGCAGTTCTCAAGGCCTGGGATTACTAAAAAAAAAAAAAAAAAGCAAGGATCGTGTTATACTGTGGAGAATGTACCCAGAGTGCCTCTTATCCCCACTTCACATGTTAGAACACAGAGGTACAGGGACACTGAGTGACTTGCCATATAGCTAGCCAGTAACAGAGTCACTTATGGAAAGTTGCGAAAGCCTGAGGCTACCACTTTCTAGCACCTCCCATGAGCTAGGCACATACTCTATGCTTTGTGTTGTTCCCATGAAATTACATGTTTCATAAAGAACTGAAACTGTCCAACAGAAATTCTTATCTTGAAGGATAAGTTCTGTGTCTACATTGTCCAACCTAGGAGCCATCAGTCCTGTGTAACCATTAGGTGTTTGGCACATGGTGAGTGAGCCCGAGGAGACAAATGTTTGTTTTGTTTTGTTTTTCTGTTTTTGAGACAGGGTATCTCTTTGTAATAGCCCTGACTGTCCTGGTCCAGGTTGGCCTCAAACTTGCAGAGATCTGCCTGCCTCTGCCTGCTGAGGGCTGGGAGAGGAGCCCAATTTTTAAACTTTATTTCATCTTGATTTAAATGTAGTTATCTAGATATGGTTAATGGCTACTGTATTGGCCAGTGGAATTCTTTATGGCTCAGTAGATCTCAAAGCTGGTAAATTAACATAATGAGCCAGTCTCAGGCCTGGCTGAGCTCCAAATGGACACCTTCCCTTTTCCCCCTCTCCTCTTGGGTAAAGTGCCTGGGGTTGTGCAATGGGAAAAGGAAGGAAACTGACTAGACAGTGTGCAATCAGCCAAAAATAAATCCAGATCCTAAAAGATTGGCCTGCATTTGTGCTGGAGGCCCTGATGGGGGCCCAAACAATGCAGGTGGAGGATGAGACCCTACCGCAGAGTCTGTCATGGCCCTGCTGGCTGAGGGTTCTGTGACTCACCAGTTCCCACAACAGCAGCATTTTCTTTTTTCCAGGCTAACTACTAATCAACTAGTTGGTAGTGAGATAGTGAGCTCCCAGGCCCAGTCTCACCCCATCAAAACACATAACCTCCCTCTAAGGCTTCGACTTGAGGCACTCCTCATGAAGTACAATTACCATGTGCCGTGTGCAACCGTTGAACCCAAGTCAGAGGTCACTGTCCGCCAGTCTGCCCATGTCCTTCCAGTGCCCATCTCTGTTCACCAGTCCTGCTCTAAGGCCTCTGAGGATATTTGTGATGCTGAGAACAAACCTAAAGTCACTGTTTCCACGGCCAGGCCCTACCCTCTCCACTGACCTCTGCACCACAGCTGCCTCAGCCTTCATTCTGCTCCAGTTCCTTGCTGTTCCCCAAACACACCAGACTTGTCCAGGCCCAGGCCTTTACACTTGCTCTTCCCTTCTGACTGGAATGTTTTTGTCCTACACTGGACCTGGCTTACCCTCTTCACTCAGTGTCCACTCACAGGCTACCTCTTCAGAGAGGTCTTTGGGGTCCCACTGTGTGAAAAACAGGGCATGTGTACCTCCAACTTTTAGCTTGTGTTATAATCTCCAAGGCACTTGTCACTAACGTATTGTCATCCTGCCTATCAGCAGGTCACAAACCTGTGGGTTCAACCATCTTGGGTGGACAACTGTGGTAGGTTTAGTGTTAGCATATAATAGCACAGGGATGGCAAACGCCTGGATTTTAAGATAAAAGACTTACTTCTGAAATTACTTGTCCTTGGGAACTCGCCAAGGACCAGGACCTCTTTGATCTTAGGGCTAGGGGCAGGACATGCCCCCTGAAGTGCCCGCCCTCCGGAGATCTCCCATCCATTTCACAGCCCTCTGCAAAAATCATCTGAATGGCACTGCCTAGAGGCATGACTTGGAAGTGCCCAAAACTTCTGCTGATAGGTGAAGATATTTAAGGCAGGATTCGTGTGGACAGAGACACTCTCTTCTGTTCCTGACTCACTCAACAACCTTTTCCTCATCCAGCAGAGAAACTCACTTTAATCTCATCAGAAAGCTTTACCCTCTGATGTTGACCAGTTTTGGGTCTGGAGAGGAGCCGGATTCTCTCCCTGAGATTCAGGGGCACTTAGACACAGCAGAGCTCCAGGACGTGGGGCCTTTGTAGGCTATAAGCATCTGAATAGGTGAGCCGCCTGGGAACTTTCACATGTTAATTGGTCTTAAGAGCACAAAGGCGATTCCTGTTTGAGAAATTGTTTGGGATCTGATGAAAGAAATTCAGAGGCTTTAAGAGACTTTAAGACTGAAAAATCGTATGAAGACCAGCCATCCATCAGGACCCACGCTCAGAGAAAAATATCCTTTTGAGAAACCTTAGGTTAATGTTAAATGCTTGTATTATAGGTACTAAGAAGTTTTGGGTGTTAGGTTTCAGAGTTAGGATTTGGGTTTAGGATTTAGGAACTTTATAGGCAAATGCTAGGTAATTGTTAAGCATTAATAAATATATGTGTGATAAATAAAAAATTACTGTTACCGACAACATTCAGTGAAAAGGCTGCATCCCTTACTAACAGGTACGGGTTCTCTTCCTTGTCTTTATTCGGTAAAGAGCACAGTGTAGCAGCTATTTGCAGTGTTCATGCATTGTGTTCGGCATTACAAGTAAGGCCAATGGGACGCAAAGTGTGTGACTGCCTGTGTGTAGCTTAAGTAAACGCGCTGTTATGTCATGTGTAGGTTTTGATATCCATGGGTGTCCTGGAGTCAGTTCCCCGTGGTTACATCTTTCACCTGTAATAAACTGGGTAAAGAAGAAAGGGGTCTGATTTCACCCTGTGTGTTCGGCATGTAGAATGGAGTCAACAGTCGCATAGCCATCAATGCACTGGACACTTGTTACATGAATGGATAAAGGCATTCATGACCAAGTGCCTGGGGTGTAGGGGTGGAGGCAGAGGTCCGGTTAGACTTGGCTCCCTCCACACAGATCAGCACTTCCATGATTTGGATCCTGAACCACGGGAAACAAAGAGATTTGCTGGTTAAAATTTCTTCTGCCCTGGGAAAGTTAAAGATCACAGATAATCCAAAACTCAGTGCCAAGTGCTCTGATTTATAATCAGGGAACTATTCACATTGAGGCAAGCAAGAGCAGAGAACTGACAAACCAGCGTAGGAGGAGGGTGATGTGAAGCAGACGGAGGCTGTTTGCTGTACTTGCTTTCAGCCGCCCCAGATTCCCACCCAGCCTCACTCAAACTTGCATCCAGAGAATTTCCACCACTTTCCACAATCCTTCCAGCCATGCTGCTCTGCTGGGTCCTTGGAATAGGAGGTCAATCAAGTGAGAGAGGCCTGGGTTAGGTCCTATCTCTACACTAATGGTACCCTATACTCCTCTGAAAGACACAACCAGAAACAACAAATGTTTTCCCAAGATCCCAACCTTTTCTAAAACCTGGACTGCGGAGTGGAGGGGTCTCCTTCCCTCTTTAATGTGCATCACAGAAACGTATCTCCTTCTCCACCTTTAATAACTTCAAAGTAGCAATGCCTAGAAGCATACAGGAGAGGGGCAGTAAATATTGAATGAATAGATAAGAATGGCAAGCTAAAGGAGAATGGCAACCTGGCAAGGAGTGATGGAGAGAAGCAAAGGTGTGTGGAGGGTCAGGAACCGTGGGTGGGACTCCCTGCGCCAGCTGTGTGGCTTTGTGCAGGCCTCGGTTTCACTATTTATACCAGGCTAGCCCAACTGGACCGTTACTCCTCTCCCGGCTCTGATGCTCCCTAATCCTCCAAGCTTACCGTCCAGCTTTGCTGTGGAATAGCTTTTACGTGTGTCCTACTGAGACTGACACCAGCCACCCGTGGACTCAGTATCATTTCTGAACAGCAATTCCCCCAGAACATTTTCCACAGTCTCCACTAACGAAGGTTCTGGAAGAGAGTCATCATCAGAATAGGACGTAGGTCCAGACTGGTCCCAATGTATCAGAAAATGCCGCCTTAACAGAAGCTCCTGTGGCTGTTCCTCTGGTGAGTCTTTGGGTTTGACTGGGTTGCAGATGCTATTTATTTGAAGCCAGAAGAAATCACCTCTATGGCATGTAGAAATTGCTACCCACTTTCCTCCTCTCCACAGCTCAGCTTGGGGCTCTATGCCCCAAATAAAGGCTCCAGCACCAGGGTGGCACTCCCTCCTGGACCTTTAGATAACTGTGGTGGCCTGGATTGTTACCCTGGCCACTTCAGCATTTGACTCAAAGTTGCCTCTGAATTCAGCATTTCCTCTGGCAGAGAAAGGTCCCAAAGCCCCAGGTCAGCAGAATTAAGACCCCTCTTCTACCTTTACTGACTATTCACAGCCTGGAGCCACCAAGAATAGAAAAAAAAATCTGTTGGGGAGTCTTGGTGGGTGCAGGACTCTAGCTTCCAATGAGGACTCCTGTGGCCTCAATTTCCCAGATGGAATGTCAGCATAGTTTGTCATAGCCTCAGGTTCTTGTCCCAATACACAGATAAATGAGGCAGGGGCTTTCCTTTTTAATGATCCTAGGTACACTCTACGAAGAGAGAGACATTTTTATGATTCCAGTAACCAAACAACATAATGAAAATCATGGCATCCATCAGCCCCATGGAAGCCATGGTGAAAGTCTTCATGTTCTCAAAGAGGACCCTGGGAACTCCAAGCTCTGAAGCGTTAAGTGGCGAGGGCCTTCCTGAAGGCCTTGGGACACCAGATGATGGCTGATGAAAGGATTTTAACGCACCACTGAAATTCTCTTTTCCAAAATAACAACTTTGAAACCTGTTAATTACAGACACACAACCAGTCCCAGCTCCCCAACCGGACGGACCAGGCTCTTCTACCAGGGAGCCTGCTCTGAGGCTAGGGCTGCCATGGTACTCACACATGCTTTGTGTTGGGTGAATTAGCTTTAGGAAGAGAATCCAAATTAATTAAAACCACATGGCCACTCCCTCCACCCCCAGCCTCAAGCTCCACCTCCCTCCCCTGGAGACAGGGGCTGGCTCAGTCTAATTTGGTCCAGTGTTTTTGTGTGCTAAAATCTGTCTTGGGCTCAGGGCCATTAATAGGTTGCAGCTGATTTTAATCTACATGAATCAGAAACCTTGCTTCTTTGGTTTTAAGGAGGTTACAAATTGTGTGTCCCACAAAGTTGGGATAGAAGGGAAAGGCCCTGGGTGGGGAGGGGGAGGGGGAGGGGAATGGGGAGTAGGGGAGAATGGATCCTGGAAGGCACAAAATCTCTGCTCTCCATTAAGCAGCTAGTTTGGATGGGCCTGTGAGCTCTCAAAGCTGGGGGAAAGGAGTTGAGAGGCAGGGGGGAGGGTCTTGTTGACCTGACTCTGGCAGGCACACAGGACTTGGGCCTTTGTCAACAGAGTTAAGACAGAGATCTGGATCAGCAGAGGCTTCTAGTCACCAGTCTTCCAACCAATTAACCCCCCAAGCTCTCGCTGGGCATCTACCATAAGTTAATGCTGAGATCAGCAAACCATGGCCAGCTGGTCTAACCAGGCTCCCAACCTGACTTTATAAATAAAGTTTTGTTAGGACACAGCGGTGCTGGTTTCCTAAGGCGTTGCCTAGAGCTGCTTTAACAGTCTGTGGCAGGAAGCTGAAAATATTTATTACCCGCCCTGCTGCAGTCAAGGTTTGCCAAACCCGAGTTACAGAACTATGCGAAGTCTTACAGGCCAGGCACTCTGCTTATAGGATCCCAAAGAACAGATTTAAATTTCCTTCAGTTCCCACGTCATACAAGAGCCTAAATTTCTTTCAGAC
>CAJQZJ010032322.1:6002385-6020760 GCA_907164525.1 Lophiomys imhausi
CTTCCTTCCTTCCTTCCTTCCTTCCTTCCTTCCTTCCTTCCTTCCTTCCTTTCTTTCTTTTCATATGTCTGTGTCTTTACAAACATATTATGGGTTCTACATGCATGGAAGCCAGCCCTCTCGAGTGTGCCACTTTAGAATGTGGCTCCTGCAAGGATAAGATCTGACCTGTGTTCGTGCCTTATGGGTGGGCATGTGAAATGGTTCCATCACTGTGCAAGACAGTATGCTGACTGGTTTCTCAGAAACTGGAAATGCCAAATCGCCACATGACCTAGTAAGTCAGCTCCTAGGTATAAACCCCAAAGAACTGAAAAATGGGGCTCAAATAAATATGCCTCTATAAACTCATAACAGCTTTATCTCCAAGAGCCCAAAGCTAGACTCAGCCCTGCAATGCCTGTTCACAGATGAATGGGTAAGTGGTGTGGTGTGCATCACGGTGGGATTAGTATTCAGCTGTAAAAGGAATGACCCATGAATCTATGCTATGGTGTGGATCAGTCTTCTTAAAATATTTTCATTTACTCTTAGAGAGTTTCATACATGCATATAGTATATTTTGATCACATTTACTCCATACTCTCCCTGCAACTCTCTCCAGATCCCCATCTCTACCTCATTTTTATGTCCTCTTTTTAAAAAAGGATTTCTTATTTTAAACTATTTGTGTTTTAAAAAAGGATTTCTTATTTTAAACTATTTGTGTGTGTGCATGCACACGTACACGCATGCACTCACACATGCACACCAGAGCAGGTGCCCTGAAGGGTTTCCCTGAAAATGGAGTCACAGGCTGTTGTGAGCTCTGTGCTGTGGAACCAATGTGGGTTCTCTTCAGGAGCAGTAAGCACTCTTAACTGTTAAGCCATCTCTAGTCCCTCCCTCCCTCCCTCCCTCCTTCCTTCCTTCCTTCCTTCCTTCCTTCCTTCCTTTCTTCCAGCCTTCCATAATCCATGGAGTTCAGTTAGTGTTGCCCATAGTCACATGAGTGTGGGGGCACCCACATGTGGAGCACCGTCAACCTACCTCTAGAGAAAATGTTCTCTCCCTTCCCTAACAGCCATCAAGTATCATCAGCTCTTCCACCAGGACTGGGGGCTTGTGGTGTCTCTCCTCTACTGATGACTCTTGTTAATAAAAGAAGCCATATACCAAATGTCACATGCTGGACTGCTTTGCCTATATGAAACATCCAGAACAGGTAACCCGAAGAGACAAAGTAGACTGGTGGTTTCTTAGAGACAGGAGTAGCTGTGCAGTGGTTAGGGGTGGCAAGTACATCCTGGAAGTAGATTGAGGTAAATGTGCTACATGCCACCTAAGTCTACTCTTCCAAATGGTTAATTTCACAATATGTAAATTTTAGGGGGATAAAATTTAAAATGTCAAAATGAAACAATAATAATCTGACCGATGTGCTCTCTATAGATACCCCAATCCCTTTCACATTTTCTAACTGGGGTACCTGTGCGCCCATTTTCAATACCATGTACCAAAGCAGTTCAGAGGGAAGATTACCGTCACACCCAGAAGATTACCATCACACCTGTTCATGATCCCCTTCTTAAGTCACATTCCCGAAGTCCAGTGACTAAAGTTGAGTTCCCACAGTGACAGGCTAGCCTCCTAGCAGAGAACAGTGGGTGTGGATGAGAACACATGAACTGGATTGCTTTTCTCAGCAGTTTGCTTCTGTGGCAGTAAAATGGGTTTTCTGGGTGAGAAACACAGGTCTTTAAGGATTTTAACAGGCTTCAAGAAGAAACTGAATGCAACCAACCAGGATACCTGGGGGGGAAAAGGTACCCGGTTTACATAAACACCACTCGGGGTTTATGTAATTGTTTAAAATTGTTATTGCAGGAAATTTGGGGGAAAGAAAGCATATATCCAGACTCTCTGTGCTGCATTTCTGCTTTATTTGAGGAGTTTTGAGACCTCTTAGAAGACTTGGGACTTTGCCGGGTGTGGTGGCGCACACCTTTAATCCTAGCACTTGGGAGGCAGAGGCAGGCGGATCTCTGTGAGTTCAAGGCCAGCCTTCTCTACAGAGTGAGTTCGAGGACAACCAGAGCTGTTACACAGAGAAACCCTGTCTCGAAAAACAAAACAAAACAAACAAACAAAAGACTTGGGACTTCAACAAGCAAAATGAGAACCAGGATACTGAGAGTAGCCCATTAACTGGGGCTAAAAGTTGAAGGTTGGTAACTGAATTCATCAACACACTCATTCGTTCATCTACGGAACAGAGACCTGCTAACTAGAGAAGAGCCCTGTCCCCATCCACATCTTGCTATTTTCGCAGTACAAAGCCCAACTGTCAGGGCAGGAGCACTGCAACCATATACTGTAATTCTTAAACAAAGCTTTGGGGCATGGGAGTGGCTTCTCAGAGATGGGGATGTTTGAGCCCAGTGTTGAAAGCAGATGGATTTAGGGCAATATAGGGGATGAGGTCAGCACCTATACCAGCCCAGAGGCATGAAGACATGATGAATCTGAGGGGAGGAGACTACAGGACAAGTCAAGGCCCTGCCGGGAAGGGCTTTGCATTCAACCTAATTCTTTGTGCTGACTTTTTCCTTCTCACAGGAACAACAGCTGTATACTTATCAAGCACTCCTATAATCCTTTCAGTAGCCACCTTCACGCAACATGAAGAGAATGAGGTTCCAAAAAGTTGACTCAGCTATCACAATGAAGGGCACAACGCTGGAACCCACAAGCCCCTAGACCAGGCTTTCTGGAACCGAATGACTCCCTTCTGGGAGAGATGTGTGAGAGAGTTTGTGAGTGTGACCTGACTTTGTGCCCCCAGGGATGGTTTATATGCCTTTTGACAGCTGGTCCTGGTTCCTTTTCAAGTGAACTCCCCGTCAGTTTCACCGTTTGCTTTTTTGGCTAGAGCATCCTGTCCCCTCCAGTGCAGCCTGGAGGAGGAGGAGACCCAGCCCCTTGCCTTCCTGGTCCCCAGAGCTTAAAACAAGAGCCCTCTGCCATCGGACATCCTTGCCATTTCCAGCTATTGAGTGTAATCAGGTGGGCCAGGATCTGATTTCAAAGCCAAAAGTAAAGGACTCAGAGGAATCCTCTTTCCCATTGCTCTAGAGAAGACAAAGGGTTTGAACAAACAGGATGTAAGAGCCTCAGAGAGCACTCCCCAGCAAGAGAAGCAGGCAGGATGCAGGGCTGGAGAGAGGGTCTGGGAGCCTGGGTATGCACACATGTAATAATCATGCCCAAGAGAAACAAGAAGCAGGACAAGAAGATAGACGCAGAGACTGAGGCAACAGCCTATCTAGAGCGTTCCCGCTCTTTTGTGGGTGTGAGGATTCTGGCCATTCACCGTTCAGAGACAGTGACATTTCCAGATATCACAGAGAACCCACTATGCCTCATAGGACAGAAGAGCAGCAGTCAGGGATCTAGAGGAATTACTCAAGTGAGGGTGTGAAGCTAGAAAGGTCTGGATGATTGCAGCCTATGCATGGGACCTGGCTTACTTCCCTGTTTCTTTCTGTTTGTCTTTCTGAGACACGTCTCACCACATAGGCCTAGCTGGTATGGAACTTGCTATGTACATGAGGCTGGCCTTGGACTTGTGGAGGTCTTCCTGTCCAAGCTTCCTGAGTAGTGGGAATTAAAAACATGTGCTTTCATGCCTTGCTATCTTTGCCCTTTTCTATCTCTTATCCCAAATTTTGATCGTTGGTCTTGGGAATCTATATGTAGTTAGCCCTAGTAACCATTGACCTGTGAAGAGAGCTCAGAGCCATTCAGAGGACAAGACCCTTCTTAGGAGTGTATGTGTTTAGTGAATATTTCTATATTCTTTTTCCTCTTTCCCATTTTCACTCATTACATATGAGAGAGAAATCAGTGATGAAAATAAGCATTCACTAGGTCAAGAGCTGACAGCAAGCAAAGGTCACTGGGGGTGGCAAGGATAGGAAGCAGGTCCCAGGAGAGTGGCTGATTCTGTTGCTGATGGCAAGCCTTATGGGTATATGCTCCCAGTTCACCATCTATCGATGAAGGGGACTTGGAATATTATCTATTGACATTTCTGGCTATTCCAGTGATGGGTTTGCACCTAACATTTCGAGAAGGATGGCTGTCTTCCCTCACACAGGACAATCCCATTCAACTGAAGAACTCCAGCCTTTTACTAATAAATTCTGGATGAACCAGTCAATTGTTTTAACTTAGAGTCTTTAAAAAAATGTTTGTTTTGTTTATCATGTGTCTACATGTGTGTGTATGTATGTATGTGTGTGTGTGTATGTAAATTCTCCCCTTCTACCACATGGATTCTAGGGATCACTTAGATCATCATCAGGTCTGGTGACAAGCTCCTTCACATGATGAAACATCTGGCCAGACCCAATCTAGAGTCTTTGAACATTAAATCTCTGGAAGAAATGTCAAGTGGAGAATCCGATTTTAAAGGCCACAATTGGTTCTAGAGGAAATAGGCATCCAAAAAGAGAAAGGCTGCCTGACATCTGTACACCATCATTTGACTCAAAAGGTGACCCTGATACAAACTCCAATTTTTGCAAAAGATTACTGAACATGGCACAATGAAATTATAGAGTTGTTTTCACCTAGGCTGGGAGTTCTAGGAAGGCAAGCTACAGAAGTTGCCCGTCTTCTGTGAAATGGGTCAAGGGCATTTGTTAAGTTGTTTTGTATCTATGTGGGTACATTGGTGACATATGACACTTTGGCAAAAGCAAAGATGGAAACTGGAAGCTAACAGTGAGTGTATGGGAAGCTCAGTGAGCGTGCTGGGTGTGAACAATTTCAATCCAGGCAGCATAACAATAGAAGTGAAGTGCTTCCTGGATATGGCCAGAGTGCAAACTCTATGAGGGCCACGGAGGAATTCTAGCTTCATTAAGTGGATCCTTCAAAGTCTCTGTTTTTGGAGTGGGTACAAGGAACCATCAAATGCTATCTTGGTTTTTCTTAAAGGAGAGATTCAATGAAGCAAATAAGCTTCACAGAAATTTCGAATTCTTAGGGAGATGTGTGTGTGTGTGTGTGTGTATGTGTGTGCGTTCATGTGTGAACATGTACTAACATGACAGTGAAGGAGTGTTATTTCTCAGAACCTTTTTTTGTTGTTTGTTTCTTGAGACAGAGACTGGCGTAGAACTTGCCAGGTATGCCAGGATGGCCAGCCAGCCAGTTTTAGGAATCCATTCACCTGTCTTCCCCTTCCAAGTGCTGGGATTACAATCTTGCTGTACCACAATCGCCTCAGTTTTTTGTTTTTGATTTTTTGGTTTTTTAAATTGTAGGTTCTAGAGATTGAATTCAGTCCCCAACTGAGTCATCTTTCCAGCCCCTCTGGGGAGATTTGAGCACAAAGCTGGAAGGCGTTTTAGAACTTGATTTGTGACTCAAGATGAGCTGCTGCTAACTCTAGGGTTATCCTGCCCAGGTGGGGATACTAAAGAAAGAGCCATCAATCAAAAGGAGTGAGGCGATCCACTTCAGATGAGCCGGCTGCAGCAGGCCCAGGTGGAGAAGGGATGGTCTTCTGGTGACCTGTGATCCCAGGAGACAGGGCTGCTTGGAGGAACCTCCAAGAGATGGCCTAATGTGTTTTTTTATTCATTTATTTGTTTGCTTTGTTTTGTTTTCCAGATCTAGAGTGACCAGACAGACTTGTACAAAACTAAACAAGCTGCCTAAACTTGAACCTTGGGGCTGTTGAGATGGAGCTAGTTCCTGCCTCAGAGAAGTTTGCTGGTGTGATGAATGCGCACTGGCTAGCACCTAATCTTTGTCAGAACTGGTATAAGATACTGGGAAGACAATGAAAACTTTATGAGGTCACTTATACAATACACTGGGAATAGTTCTGCCTAGTAGCTGATCAGTATTTGTTTGTTCCCTTCCCTTTATTATCTGTGCCAGCTGGGGACCTACTGTGTGCAGTTCTTTGTTCCAGGACTCCAGACCTGATATTACACAGTACTTCATAGCCTCAAAACTGGCTCCACATATCAGGATGATGCCTAGAGTTTTTCGCATTTGCTCGTTAGAACCACAGGCATTCTAAGGAGCAGTCAGGGATGGAGAGAGGGATCCGGAGCTCACATTGCCCTTCAACTAGAGTGACCTTTCTTGTATTGGTTTTATATCCTGAATTCTAAGGCAGGCCCAGTTTATTTGCTGAATGTCCCTAATATGCCTGATAAGGCTGCAGGGCCCTAGGACACATTGACAAATGGATCAAAGATGGCTGCCATCCAGAGCATATACAGTAGTGTGGGGTATACCGGAAGAATGGTAAAGCAAGCTATTTACTACTGTGTGTGCAATAAGTGTTTCAGGAACATAAACGTGGATCAAGGAGGGCTATGACTGTAAGCAGGGCCGGCTGCAAGGAGAAAACATTTTAGTAAACAATGTAAGAGAGTCACACGGTATCTGGGGAAAGGGAAGGGCGTTGATGGGGAACGTGCGGGAGGGGAAGAGCAAGTAGCCATTTGGCTGCAGCATGGAACATCTATCTGTTCAGGAGAAGAAAAAGACAAGGAAGAGGTGCTGGTGGGTACCCTTTGTGCGGAGTGAGTAAAAAGGCAGTCACTTCAGTGTTTGGGCCTGAGGAATGAGGCCTTTGGATTCATGTCACAAAACACAAAACACAATGTGTTGCTGCTGGAACCTGAGCTTTGGAGAAGCCTCACTTTTCTGTGCTGTGGTCTTCTTGGGTCTCTCAGCAGACACAGGTGATTTCTGCCCCGTGTCACTGAGAACTTCTCCTTGGGGAAGGTTACAGTGTTATCTGAGGGCCCAGAGCTACAGGACAAGAGGCTGAGCATTGTGTCCTTATAGTGCACGGGTATGTGGCTGGACACTAAGAGATCACATTGTCCCTGTGCACTTGATGATTATTCTCATTCAAGAAAAAAAAAGAGACCACTTGGAGACTTTGGTTTGGAAAATTAATATTTTATTTATTAAGGTTACACATTGTGGGGAAAAAAAAGTTTCCTTAGGCTCAAATCACCTTCTCAATCTTACTGTGTGCCAGTTATAAGTCACAGCTGGACAGTGAAAGTGTATGGACGTGGGCCATGACTTCACACTTCACAAGATCCTTCCCTGCCTTGTGCCTCAACAATGACCAATGGACTCCACCTAGCACATCACACACCATATATTCCACATCTAGCTGCCTGAGGAAAGAAGAGATACCTGAAGAGGGTTGGGAGTAGAGTTACAACTTGGCCAGACACTGGCCAGACACAGACAGACCCTCAGCCAGGTCTGGGGCTCAGGCCAGAGGGCCTTTGGGGATGGGCTTCCTGGTAGGTCCAGGGCCACTGGAAAGATTCCTGAGGCAGTCCAGGAAGGAAGAGAGGGTGCGCATTGTCTTTCCCTGCTCACTAGCATTTTTTTTTTCTTTTTTTTAACTCTGGAATAAAACTTGCCACCTGGCTTTGTTTCTAGCACATTAATCTGATGAAGGCTAAGCCACAGTTCTACAGATGAGGCTCCTTGGTTCCCTTTCCCCCTCCCTTCCGTGGAAGGCTTGCTGCATTGCTGGCTGTCCTCTCACTCCACACACCTCAGTGCCTCTCACTATTGCCCTGCTAGCACCCCTCCCCTCCTCAACCCCCTACCAGCCCTGGGAGCACATCGCCCTCCTTCTGTGCTGTTTCCCTCCATGCCCCAGACCCTTCGTGCTGAATTTGAGGTTCTCAGTACAATAGAACTTTGATGATCTAGCCCAGTTGAGAAGGAATGTCAGCCGAAATAATGAGGAGTCTGAACAATCTCATTTTAAAGTACAGTTTAGTTGCTCTCACCCTCCCTACCTGGGACAAGCATGAGCATTTACATTCAGTCATAGCTGATGTTGAGAAATGGGCCATAGGTTTAGAATAGGGACCCCTTCAAGTGCTTTACCAGGAAGCAGTTGTTGACAGTGAGCATATACTTTCTTTGAAATGTAGTATTTGGGTTTCTAAAGCCATTCATTTTTTATTTCTGTCACTCTGAGTTTACCAGACTCCTCATGATCCACTAGTATTAGTTTGATATCTTCCCAATGGAGACATTTTTCCATCCAAACTCTCCAGAAATTTCATGAGTGAAAAATTAAAATCTTAAAAATAACAATAAATTAAAATATTGGGGGTGGGGCGCTTTTTGGGACAGGGTTTCATATAGTCCATTCTAATGTCAAACCCATGTAGCTGAAGCTAGCCTAGGACTCCTGTTATCCCTGCCTCTGCCTCCTAAGTGCTACGATTATAGGTATGCACCTCTATGTCCAGTCTAAAATCTTAAAAATAATAAAACTAGTTCTGTTATCCTGTTTATATCAATTTGTTGAAAGTAGTAACAATGTATTAATCTAACAAACTAAACTATTCTTTAAAAAAAAAATCCTTTCTTGATTTACTCCTGACTTGTTCTTGGTTTCTTTTTAAAAGTCCACAGTAATTGAGGGAGTTAGTACTGCCAGCTCTCTGGTTCAATAACTTTATACTTGTGTTCACCCCACCTCCTTACCATGTCCCTGCCATATTCTATCTCATATATCTGTCAGGAAAATTCACTAAGTGAAACATACATGGCAAATATTAACAATAATTAAGTCTAGGTAAGGCTATTTGGATGTTTATCACACTCCTTTTCTGTTTAAATTTGTCATAGTAAATTAAAACAAGGAAAGAAAAACTCCTTTTTAGCTTTTTTTTTTTAAGACAAGGTTTATGTAGCCCTGGCTGTCCTGGAATGCTCTCTAAGTAAACCAGGTGGTCCTCAAACTCACAGAGATCTACCTGTGTCTGCCTCCCAAGTTCTGAGATTAAAGATGTGTGCCACATGAGGCCCTTACCAACCTTTAAGAAGACATCCTAGAAGAAAAAAAGGAGTCTCAGTTATCACGCAATTCTTATCTTCCTAGGGCTTCCCAGCCCTGCACTGGGGAAGGCTGTTCTGTGTCTACAGGAACAGTTACAAAGCTAATGACAGGGTAGGGTACAGTGGGGTGTAGGGAGTCAGAGAACGGGTATGTGATTCAGTGGTTGGTAGAACATTTTCTTAGATTATGTGTTACCCTGGGGTCCCATCCCCATTACTGCTAAAGATAAGCAATGGCTGGAGAATATTATTTCTCATATACATTCTTCTTTTACCCTCACAACACTCGGTGGGAAAGACAAATATTTTCATTTTATAGATGAGGACATCGAGAGGTCTATTACTGGCTACCAATACTGACTCACAGTTCTAACTTTCTTACCAGGCAGAGAGATGCTGTTCTAGGTGCCAGCATGGATTAGTTAATCGTGCCCTTCCAACAACTCTGAGTGGTACAGATAATAGTCAAGGTTACAAAAGTAGTAAGGGGTAGACTAGATTATGAACCAGGAAGTCTACCACATAGCCACACATATCCATCCTCCACATTAGCTTCCAAGGGAGGACACCTGGCTCCCTCCAGGGTGCACTCAGAACCATGAACAGGTCTATTTGTCCCACATGATATCTTATAATATTTGAATTTCAAGATTTACTTAAAGCTTAAGAAATATTTTAGCTAACATTCGGATCTCTGAATTTTCTCATAAAATCAGGTGTTTGGGTAACCTGAGGCCAGTATCTCACAAGGTTACAAGCTTCTCTAATCACACTTGTTAAGGGCTTTAAGGAAGGCCTTATTCAAGAATGGACAGTGTAGTGAGGTTTTGCAGTACAGGAGAGAGACTAAACATAAGAGCAGGAATTTACAGCCAGTGAGTGGGGTCAATTGATGGAAAGTGAACAAGAAGAAACATGGAGGGGGGGGAAGCATATGATTCCTACCGAAGGCAGTAAGTATATTATTCCTATTGGGGCTGGGAATTGAGGAATTTGATCATATAACTGGGATACCAAGGGTAGTGATTTAATTAATTGATTAATTAATTATGAAAAACAGGCTTGTTGAGTGAGAACCACAAGGGTAACAATAAAACTACCACCTGCAAATTAAAAAAAAAAAAAAAGATAAGGTCTCATTCTGTTCTCTAGGCTATCCTGGACCTTATAATATAGCCCAGTATGACCTCAAACTCACACCAATCCTCCTGTCTCAGTCTCTGAAGAACTGGGAGCCACTATCCCCAGCAGGGGAACTTTTACCAGATGGACTCTGCAATATTCTTACTAAAACTGAGCTAATCAAACCAAGACCAGAGGCCAACATCAGCACCTAGTGCAACCTACTTCATCTGACCATCCATAATCCATCCCTTCACTCTTCTTGCCTATGCAGCCCTCCCTCCCTCCCTTAGCAATTTTCAAATGGCAACAGTCATGCTTTCATGTCTTAGGTAAGGGTCGTGTCAAAGGCTAGGAGACAATCCATTGAAGAGAGCAGCTGTCAGTGTTGTAGATCAAACGAGTCACCTCAGAGTTCATGTTGAAATGCTAATGTCATATGTGGCTTTACTTGGAGTGATCACCTCTAAAAAGAGATAAAGAAGCTAGGAGGCTGAGGCAGGTAGACCTTCCACAAGTTTAAGACCTGGGTGGGACACATAGTGAGTGTGAGGCTAGCTAGTGATAAATAGTGAGATCATGTCTCAAATAACAAAAGGAAACAACCCCAAAAAGAATGAAAAAAAATTAAGAGGAGATAAATAAGGTGGATGGGGTCAGAGGGCATTCTAGCCTAACAGGAGGGATGCCTCTTTAAAGGGAGGAGACCATGGGAACTCACGGGCAGTAGAGAGTCATGTGAAGACACAAAGAGAACACATCTATTTGCAAACTAAAGCCAAAGGAGATGTCTCCATCTGTCTGCAAACCATGGTCAGAGACTTCAGAAGACCCCTGTCATGGATTCCCAGTCCCCAGAGTTCTGAGAAAGTTCATCTCTGGTGTTTAAACCGCACTCTGTGGTATTCCCTATCCAGGACATATTACAGAAGGGAGCTACTGTCATGTGCCTTCCATCCATCTTTATTCCCTCTCTCACTTTCCACTTTCCCTGCATAAGCAATTCCCCAGTGCCCAAGGTCATTTGGATTAGCTACTAAGAGAAGTTGTCAGTTGTGCCAGTTTGAGTTGTGAGGATGGGAAAGGAACTGAGATTCCACTAAAGAAACATGAACTCGAACCCTGCCCCCCACTAAACCCTGTGTGCCAACATGGGGTGATGTGGCTTAAAGTGGACAGCATAAGGAGCCTATGGTACATGGAAAAATACCAAACCCAAGACACTGACGAAACACTCAGAGCTACAAGTCTGCTGAGCTGGTTGACTAGTTTGGGCAGGGTTGTTTTTATCCAGAGATTCAGAGTCTAGCTTAAACAGCAATGGTCAGAATAATCGCTGCAGCACTCGTTGCTCTACAGCCTTCCCGGGGGTCTTACCAGGCGTTGTATTTAGGCTTATGCTATCAATACAAAGATAGGCGGTTGCTGATTAATCCTGGAGGGGCCCAGAGAACTGGGAGAGAGCCAAGCTGGCTTCTGCTTTGTCTCTGCATCAGCCTCCCAGCTGTTCGATTGGAAATGACTGTGGAGTTTGGATGGTGGTGCTGGCATGAGAAGCTGGACAAAGCCCAGATGGGTTCCTGGGTCCCAGGGGACAGCCAATGGCAATAGCCATCAACCTCAGACTCTAAGTGGAATGAACAGGGATCTGGACTCGAGCCAGAAGAACCGGCTTTCCAATCTCAGAGCAGCAGGTTTAGAACTACAGCCAGTTACGGCTGCTGCCGTCATACTCTGCAACGAGAATGCTATGGTTTTAGTCAGTGGATGAAAGTGTCAGTCACACAAAGAGTTTGACTGATGGTCTGATCAGTGCTGACATACCCAGAGCTCAGGGCAGAGCAGGGCACCCGGCTTGGCTAGGTTTATTTCTACTTCATTCATAATCTCATGGCCACTCCAAACAAATATGGAAATACTAGAATTTAAAGGCAGATTGCCATAGACTTTTAGTTATCCGATGAGGCACAAAAGGTAGTACTGTCTAGTGTCTACATGGGAAAACAAGGATGCAATTCAACTCTTCCCCTAGTCCTTGGGTGTCTGAATTCACACAGAGAACAACTTACAGCAGTTGAAAGGGTAGTGTACACACATGACTAGTCTTCCAAAATCATGAAGATCTGTGAATAACTTCAAAGAGTTTTGGGCATTTTGGGAGAACACAATTGGCAAAAACTTTATCCAAAATGAGTCCTTCAGTTGTGTTCCAAACTTCAGCTTGAAAGCAAATTGCTTGGGTCTTTTTAATTAAGAACCTGGCACCAGGGATCAAGGGGATAAATGGAGATGGAGAATCTTCCCACTTGGTTGGTCAGGGCTTCTCAATGGAACTTCCTCTTTTGCTTGTGATTTTGGGGAACTGGAAATTACTCTAAGGACTGGGAGGGGCCTCAGGAAGAAAACAGGGTTTTCTTTAGCAGAAAGGGTTTTATTTCCATCTCTATTCCTTGTATTCTTATGATTCTTATGTAATCCTCAAGAGCGTCACTACAAGTTTGAGGTCTCTGTGATTGGGGACATAAACAGGGTCCATGTTAACATGGACCAGACGGCTTGGGAGATGGAGAAAGGATAAACATTTCTTGGCTGTGACACCACAGTTTAAGGGACAGATCTACAGGGACAGGAAGGGAAGAAGGGAGAGAATGAGAGAATGGGTAGCCCTGTAGAATCCTGTTAAAGGACTTCTTCCTTGGCTCCTCTCAACCCCTCTGGTGTAAGCAGCCTTGCTCACACCTTCTGCCACATAGGAGCCATGTTTTCATTTACTTCTCCAGCCCACAACTGGGGCTAGCTAGTGACCAGCGGTGCTGAAATACAATAAGAGAAGCCTGAGCCAATCAAGTTCTTTCTTAAGAATGTTAATCAATGAGTTGGAGGTTTTTTTTCCCACTTTCTCTTCTAGTAGATTTAGTGTGACTGGGCTTATGTTAAGGTCTTTGATCCACTTGGACTTAAGTTTTGTACAAGGTGATAAGTATGGGTCTACTTTCATTCGTTTACATGTGGACATCCAGTTGGACCAGCACCATTTGTTGAAGATGCTGTCCTTTTTCCATTGTGTGGTTTTGGCTTCTTTGTCAAACATTAGTTGACCATATGTGGGTGGGTTTATTTCTGGGTCTTCAATTTGATTCCATTGATCCACTGGTCTGTTTCTATACCAGTGCCATGCTGTTTTTATTACTATTGCTCTGTAGTACAGCTTGAAATCTGGGATGGTGATACCTCCAGATGTTTTTTTATTGTACAGGATTGATTTAGCTATTCTGGGTTTTTTGTTGTTCCATATGAAATTGAGAATAGCTTTTTCCAGGTCTATAAAGAATTGTGTTGGTATTTTGATAGGAATTGCATTGAATCTATATATTGCTTTTGGTAGGATGGCCATTTTTATTGTTGATCCTACCTATCCATGAGCATAGGAGATCTTTCCATCTTCTGATGGCCTCTTCAATTTCTTTCTTCAAGGGCTTGTTGTATAGGTCCTTTCCTTGCTTGGTTAGAGTTACCCCCAGGTATTTTATATTGTTTGTGGCTATTGTGAAGGGAGTTGTTTCCCTAATTTCTTTCTCAGCCTATTTATCTGTTGTATAAAGAAGGGCTTCTGATTTTTTTGAATTAATTTTGTATCCAGCAACTTTGCTGAAGGTGCTTATCAGCTGTAAGAATTCTCTGGTGACAACTTCCTGAACAGAACACCAACAGCTCAGGACCCAAGACCAACAATCAATAAATGGGACCTCATGAAACTGAAGGCAAAAGACACTGTCATTCGAACAAAACGACTGCCTACAGATTGGGAAAAAATCTTCACCAATCCCACATCTGTCAGAGGGTTAATATCCAAAATTTACAAAGAATTCAAGAAATTAAATGCCAAGAAACCAAATAATCTAATCAAAAAATGGGGAAAAGGGCTAAAAGAGAATTCACAAAGGAGGAATTCCTAAAGGCTGAGAGACACTTGAAGAAATGCTCAGCATCCTTAACCATCAGAGAAATGCAACTCAAGACAACTCTAAGATTCCATCTCACACCTGTCAGAATGGCCAAGATCAAAAGCTCAAATGACAGCACATGCTGGCAAGGTTGTGGAGAAAGGGGAACCCTCCTCCATTGCTGGTGGGAGTGCAGGCTTGTACAACCAAGGAGGTCAGTGTGGCGATATCTTAGAAAACTTGGAATAGCTTTGCCTCAGGACCCAGCCATACCACTTCTGGGTATACATCCAAATGACTCCTCAACAAATCACAAGGAAGTTTCTTCATCTATGTTCACAGCAGCCTTATTTGTAATAGCTAGAAACTGGAAACAACCCAGATGTCCCTCAACCAAAGAATGGATTAAAAAACTGTGGTACATCTACACAATGGAATACTACTCAGCTATCAGAAACAATGAAATTATGCAATTTGCAGCCAAATGGATGGAACTAGAGAAGCTCATCCTGAGTGAGCTAACCCAGACTCAGAAGGATGCACATGGCATCTATTCACTTATAGTCGGATTTTAGCTATATAGTACAGGATATCTGTACTACAACCAATGCACCAAAGGGAACATGGACATAGACTTTTTTTTTTTTTCCTCCCTGTCAATGAGACACTTTTCCCTAGTGGTGCTGCCTTGTAGGCCCCCAGTGTATGAGGAGGCTCTTGGCCCTCATATGACTGCTGAGCTGGGGTGGGAGACTGTTATGTAGGGACACTCCACTCCAGAGGAGTGGGATGGAAGGGATAGGGGGTAGAAGGTGGGAGGGAGGGACTGGGAGGGGTGGAAAGAGGACACTATGATGGAGATGTAACCTGAAGCACTAAATAAATTAAAAAAAAAAAGAATGTTAATCAAAGTTGGGGAGTGGGGAAGGGGACAGATGTTGCAGGGGAGGGGTGTAACTGAAGCCCTAGGAAGCAAAAGTATAGATTGCAGGATAGTGAGCTCCCAGGATGCCTCCAATCCTACAGATGTCACTCCTATCCTTAACAACACATCACCTTTTACTGGTAGGGAATTAATGCTTGTTTTCTGAATGAAGAGAGCTCAACTGTAGATGGGTTGATTTGGGAAGAGTGCATAGGCTGGCTGTCTTAAGAGACATGGCCCACACCACAGGTTACTTGGAAGCTGTTTGTGGTTTGTGTGCTTGAAATGAGGTTTTACTTGAAGCTCTCTGTAGGAAACCTTATGGCCTCATTTCCCCCTTTGTTCTTGGGATGTCAGAGTAAACTAAGACTATGTCAAGGTCCCAAAGAAAGGAAGTCATGACATCTACAAAAAATGGTTTGGTCCTAAGAAGTTCTTCTCAAGTTACTAGGCTCCAGATCCAAGAGGATCTCTGGTGGGGAGGGGGGGAGCCCTAAAACCATGTCTTTTTACCCAAAGGAAGCAAGGGGTGTTGGTCCTTCATTTCTCATCTCTGATTTCAGGGCTCAGGAAGGCTGAACTGGATAGAAAAGCAAGGACAGTTCTTGTCAATACAGGCCTCATCTATTATGTCCACAGACTCTTGGAAATGTCCCCAGGCAATGCTGCCATCGGCAATTGACTGAAAACACATGGACAGAATCCACCCAGAGCAGGGATTCATTATTGGGAATAATAAGGGAAAGTTTTTATCCCAGCTCCCCCTACAGGGAGAGCTGCTTTCTGGAAGTCACGGGGCTTACAGGGAATTTGAATCAGGTCTGGTAAGAAGGAAGGAATGGAAGCACATTTCCAGAAGCCTTTTCACACAAAGTAAGATTGTCCCAGGCAGTTCAAAGTTAGCTGTTTTATCTATCTGAGTATCAGGCAGAGCAGGCCAGGACTCCTTTTAGCTCACTCTTCTTTCCCAGAGTTCCTAGTAGCTAACAACACGGAGAGAAAAGTACTGAGTCAATTGGTCCTCCCTGGTTAGATCTCTCTTTCAAAGGTCTCCCTCCCTGGGCACCACTACACAGAGATCCTTGATAAATGCCAAGTGATGGAGGGGGGGGATAAGCAAGGAGTGGCTTTTAGAGGAAACCCACGCCAGTACACTGAGGCAGATGTTTGTGGGGTCACTAGTGTATCGAGTTCTCTTCAGGAGACTTTGTCTTCTCCTGCTCCCTTCACATGAGGCTGCATCAGGCCAAAACTGGGAGAAGTGGCATGTGTCACTTCTTGGGGGGAGAACTCTTGATTGCCAGTGCTTGATTTAAGTGTGTGTGTGTGTGTGTGTGTGTGTGTGTGTGTGTATGTGTGTGTGTGTGTGTAAGATGCTCTGGAGCTGGAGTTACAGGTGGGTGTGAGCTGCCTGTTGTAGGTCCTGGGATCTGAACTTGTATCCCCTGGGAGAGCAGCAAGCGCTCTTGGTCGCTAAGCCTTCCTCTCAGCCTCTTGATGCCTTTTTAAATCCCCTTTCCTCCACCAAAGTGGCAATGTAGACAGGCACGTTGACACTGAAGTGCAACATGGAGTCACCACAGGAAGGGAGTCACACTGACTTTAAGTCCTTAATATTCGGGTAGCAAAATCAAATCTCTCCTGATTAATACTTCACGATTTGTTGATATCCTTTCATCCCAGGTCTGTATGGGGTCCTAGAAAAACATGTTTCATCTGACTGCTGTCTTCAGCAGAATTCAGAGAAGCAGGCAATGTGTTTTCTCTCACTCTTGGCATATTCGGCTGAGAATTCTGATGGGCCCTTCCTTCTATCTGAAAAGAGACCTCTGGTGTTGAAATGTGAACTCTTTAGTGGAGTAAAGGGTGGCCATTCCACAGCTACGGGACCACAGTGATGTCTATGAGACTGAAACCAAGCACACAATGATTGACACTCCTGGGCGGTGCTAAGACCCATGATGAGTCCTCGAATCAGACACTTAGAACTTCCTGATTTCACTTGTTTCATCCCCACTACCTACGTCCTTACCATCTGTTTCTAGAATAATCTTTGGGAAATCTGAGGTTTGGCCAGACATGCTTTTGCAATCCTGACTAAGCAACTTTGTGTTACTCCCAGCACACAGGTTAAAGGAGAGCATGTATAGTGTTCAGCATTTCTGGATCAATCCAGAAATTCTTCTGAATCTTCCACAGGACTCAAGTAACTCAACAGGGCAGATAAAAGTACTGCTCCCTACAGAGAAATATACATATATATATATATCTCAAAACAAACAAACAGACACCCTCAGAATGACATCATCAATAAAAGAAATAGACACCCCACTAGCACATCCTAGGTACAGCAGCCTGGCAGGTTCTCAGCTGTGTCTTCTCTCCTGTGCGGTTTCTCTGCATGTATATCCAAGTATTTTATTAGTGATGGAAATGAAGAAGGCAATGGAGATGCTTCTGTTCTTTCTTAGTCCCAGGCCCAAGCCTTGCAGCCACTACTCAGGGCACAGGATCCAACCAGCAGTGTTCTTCTGTAATTATGTGGAAAATGATCGCTGGTTTCTATAGAATTGTGTATTTAGCATTGTGCTGAGTACTTCAGTGAGCTGAGCAGGAATAAGAGAGGCTGCAGTTGCTGTGAACAGAAATATTACACAGGCAAAGGGCTTGGGTTCAAATCCCCACTCCATCTTTTCAATCAAGAGACTGACCTCGCCGGGCGGTGGTGGCGCACGCCTTTAATCCCAGCACTCGGGAGGCAGAGGCAGGTGGATCTTTGTGAGTTTGAGGCCAGCCTGGTCTACAAAAGTGAGTCCAGGACAGCCAGGGCTACACAGAGAAACCCTGTCTCGAAAAAACCAAAAAAAAAAAAAAAAAAAAAAGAGACTGACCTCTTTCACTCTGCCTCCTGCTAGTACAGAAGGAACACGGTGACAACCAAGCTCACCGGACTGCAGAAAGGATCACAGGGACTAAGTGTGTACAGTGTGTCACACACCATACAGTGCTTGGTGTGAACTGTCGCAGTGTCCAGGGCTGTCCCAGCAGCATGGCAGGTGGCAGAAGGTCGGGGGACACTGAGAGCACGAGAGGACTATGTGGATTTGTCAACCCCAGGGTACAGAGTTCACAGAGCTTTCTGGAGTCAAAACAAAACAAAACAAAAAAATCAAACCTAACAAAAACCAATAGGAGTCTCCAGAATGAAGCCCCTCAGTCGTTCACATTTTGGGTCAGGGGGTTTCTCTTTTGTAATACCTTCTCAGACACTTTTGAGTGATCCATTTTAATGTATGGAGGGCTTCACGTTTCTCTTTTAGTTCAGTCAAAGTGGAGAGGGACTCAAGGAAGAGTGGTAGAGAATAAACAAACTTTTTTCTAAAGTGAAGAACATGTTATCTTTTCCTCACTTATCACAAAGTGCATGTATGACAGTCCTACATCAAACACAGCTTGACATGAGAAAGGTTTATACATTTACTTACT
>CAJQZJ010032322.1:6024498-6083164 GCA_907164525.1 Lophiomys imhausi
GGGGGGGGGGGGGGGGGGGGGGGGGGGGGGGGGGGGGGGGGGGGTGGTGCTTCAGAATTCAGTAAACATCTGGACGAGGAAGGCCAGGTTCTCAAGCAGTCTAATCGGGGAGATGTCAAAAGAGAGAAAGAGCTATGTGTGCAATGCAAGGGCTTAGTTCTGTGGTGACATTTGTTGTCCAGAGGCACAGCCACCCCAGTAGGTAGACGGAAGATTTTTTCAAAACCTCCTATTTGTCAGTTTTGTGAGTGCAGTTCACTCTTTGTTGGTTCTCACAGCATATGTCAGGAAAAGGAAGTTTCACATGGTCAGTGGGCAGCGTGTGCTGGACAGTCGATTCGGTATGCATGAAATAAACTAAGGTTGCATAAGCCTGTGCTGGTAGCTGTTCAGCATTTCTGACACCCTTGAGGTCTTGTAAAACACTTACTAGTGAAGGTAACTTATTGGATTCTCAGAATGAACACATTTTAATTGACTAATAAAATAAAATAAAACAAACGGAAAGAAAGAAAAAAAAAAAGAGGAGGAAGAGGCGAAGTGATTTGCATTTCATCACATGGGTGAGATTCAGGACCTGAACTCTTGACTCTCAGTGTTCCCTTTATTGTTGAGTCAATCCATTTAGAACACATTAGTCAGCATGACTCAACATTTGCCACTAATCAGCGTTAGTGATAGAACTAATCAGCGTTCCTCAGTGTCTCCAAATCTATCCTCAAACAGCAAAAGAAATTGGTCCCTGTCAAGAGACACTGGGATGTGGTTTTTGTCAGTATTCACCAGCTGAAACCAGTTCAAGTCCCCATGCCCTCAGGCGCCTTGCCTAAATCATCCCAAACTGGAATGAATCTCTTTATCCTTTCCAGCCCCACTGGTCAACAGGTGTAACAGGTGTCAGTTTGTTTTGATTAGATTTATCCAACTATATCCTTTGAGCTAAAAAGAAGGGACTTTTTCCCCAGCCCCCCTCCCCCACCTGCCATGTCCCCTGCATGTGGAGTCCTTGCTTTGTAAATAGGTGTCCAACTAGCATGTTCTGAACTGAACTAACTAACCATCACAGAGCTTAAATCACATTCTAGAAAGAATGCCAAGTCCTTTTGGAAGTGATTTTCAAAGAAAATCAACAAACTGAATTGATTTAACATCTTTTGGTATTATTACCTGGGCATTTTAACAAATGCAAATTATTAACTCTGTGAATGGCTTCCAGATTCTACAGGAGAAGAATACAGCCAGTCTTAGTCCAGATCTTAGAACAAAGGTTTTCCTTCTCTAACCTTATTGCGACTGGCATTTTGTTCAATGTTTAAAGAAAACAAAAGTGTAGGCAAGAAAAAAAAAACATTTGGGAAAAATGTGTTTAGTCTGTGACTTTGGACCCTAGTTCATTCTCTAGATTCTTCCTTCTATACTTCCTTCTATACATACTGAAGTTCCAGCTTAAAAGACTGGGTTGGGGTTGGGACAGGATTTTTGGTAGAGTATCTGACTGCTGTATCGTATTCTTCTGCTACAGTCTCTGAAACCCAAGAGAAAGAGACAAAGTTTTTTGTTTTGTTTTTAATACATTCAGTATTTACATTGCATTTCAAGGCTGTAACAGCCCTAGGATCTGTCCTAATGTACCTGTCTGTAATCTCTGTAACTGGCCTCTGGAGGGGATGCGTCATTGAAATTCCTTTCTGTAATGGTAGTAGACCCTCCCCTCAGTTACTTGGGTACATGACCACTCAGATTATGTTTTCAATCTTTGTTGTCAAGTATTTCATCTACATCTTGGCCAAAACCATACAAGCAGAGATAAAGTGTGTAGCTTCTGAGTAACTGTCCTTAAAGGGAGAGGGATGCTCTCCCTCTCTCCACTGCTCCATCAAATACAGCCCCTGCTGCCTGCATGGATGGAGGACACACTGCTGAGCCACTCTGGGCTAAGACAACAATGGAGATATCTGAGGTGTGATGGAGTGACAAGATAGACTCGGTCCCTGAGCAAACATGCTGGCTGTGAGCTGCATTCCTCAGCAGTGCTGTGTGAGAAAGCAGTTCAGTGCTGTTTAACCTAGGGGTTGTACCCAGCAAAGTTACAATCCAACTGCCCTTGGCTTCTCAAGGGATCATTATGTCAGTATGACTGATGAATCTTTTGGCTTAGAATATCAACATTTAAGATTTGAGACTGGCCTGCAGTATGTCAACAGAGCCCCAGCAACCCTGAGAGGTAAGTGGGGACAAGGACCTGCCAAGGCACAGAGGGCCCAAAGGCATGAGTTTCTTAAACTTCAGACCCAGGCCAGATGCTTCGAAAGGGCTCCAAACTCACCCTGGGGGCAGTGGACACACTCCACCTGTTTCCTTGCCTGAAGAGGAAAGTGGTGAGACTACAAGTTTCTTGTAGGAAATGTGTGTATTGCTAACTTTAAGCAGAGAAGTAATTCTCATTAGTAACCACTTCAGTAGATGGTAGAAGCACACATGTGCTGTGTAGGTCTTGCTAGAGGACATGAAAGCTTACATTCCAAAGGCAGAACTGATAGAGGCACGAAGAGTCTAGGAAAATCAGCAGAAAGCCTCACAACTATATGTAATTGCACAGAAACTGGCTCACTACCTCCAGAGGGAGTGTAAAGTGGGAAATGTCTTCAGAGAGGAAGTCGAAGTGGAACACTGAAGATGAAACACGCAGGGCCCGTGGAAGCCACTGCACTTCTCATCCTAGAGAAGCCTCAGGCCTGCCTACTAAGAGACCTGTGAAGATCCATTGCTTACTAAAAAATCAAAATTTAAAGGGGGGGGGCAGAGAGACCGAAGAAATGGCTCAACGGGTTAAGAGTGGTTACCGCTCTTGCAGAGGACCTAGGTTCAATTCCCAGCACCCATATGTTCACTTGGTCACTCACAACCGGATGAAACTCCAGCTCAAGAGCATCTGACACTCTTCTGGTCTCCTGAGGCACCAGGCATGCATGTAGTACACAGACACACATGCGCATAATAAAAATAAGTAAATCGTTACAAAAAATGTCCATAAACAGGGCAGTGGGGTTGTGTGCAGTACTATGGACACCTCAAGTGAACGGACACGAATTATATATGTCAGTTATATATGAAGGAACCACGAGTCATATATGTCAGTTATATATGAAGGGACACGAGTTATATATGTCTGTCAGTTATATATGAAGGGACACGAGTTATATATGTCAGTTATATATGAAGGGACACGAGTTATATATGTCAGTATAGATATATCACAGAAACATGTTAAGTGACAAAAGAAAAGTTGTGAGATGTGCATGGTAACCATTTATGCAACTTCTAGAATGCATCCTAGAAGAAATCATTCCATGTGGATTCACACCTAGACAGAAAAGCATTCACGAGTGGCAGGGAAGGAGATATGACACAGGAGAGCTTTGACTCTGTGAACCGTGAGGTGTGGAGGGGTTGTTCGGGGGCTAGCTTTACAGACTTGAGCTGTGTCAAGTTTTAGTCCCGTAATTTAAGAAACTAAAATCAATGGGAACTCAAAAACCTCATTCCAGGTACTTGAAGCCTGTAAAATTCAGGTTTTATGGCTTCTGTATTGTTCTGTACTAGCAAATGCTTTCAGGTTGGGGCAAAGGTCAATGCAAGCACTGAGTTCTGCACTGACAAAGGAAGAGCTCCCTGAAGCTAATGGTCGGAGGAAAATAAGGGATGAAGCTTGAGGGTGAGAACTGAAAGGCAATATGGGGAAGGGGATGACATAAATGTCAGGGGAGCTCTGGGCATGTGGGACTGTACCACCAAGAGGTCTGGGGGAGCCTTTTGAGGCAGCACAAGTACCTGGTGGGCAGGGCCACAGTGACAGGCCAGATGGGCCTTCTTCTTCATGACCTCTGGGAGGAGAATTAGTGCTGCCTGCTCCACGAACCCCAGGGCTCTAGGCCCAGTGTCCCATATGAATGCTGGGCTGTGCCAGGTATGTGGGATGTATTAACCATGCAGACACTTCCGTACCTGAATAGAAATAGACTGAGAATTTTCCAGGTCACTTTGAGTCCAGGAGGAAAAAAATAAAAGAACCAAAAGAACCAAGAGAACCACTGATTCCAGATGAAGGCTAATGAACACACATGGCAGAATCTAGAGGAAGAACTCTTCAATATTATCTCCCAGGTGGCTTAGGACTAAGAGAATGGGGTTGGAGAATTTAACTCAAGTTTGTGACAAACATCCAGAGCTGATTAATGTCTTTCCCCATAAGCTTCCAAAGGTGCTCAAACAACACATGGTAAAAGCTGATCAAGAAAGCAGAGACACACAGCTGCCCAGCTCTCTTATTTTCTAGTTCTGGTCTGGAGTAAATGGATGAAACTTGTGTCTCGCTCCTTCTCAGGACCCCTGTTGGGAAGGTCCAATCTCCTCTCACGCGCCCCGCCCCATTTAGGCTCCTTCAAACCTAAACCAATACAGGACAGCACAGAGCCCAAACCCAACATGTCACGCTAGACCCTGGTGTTGTAAAAAGAATGGAAGACACGCATAATTCTGTCTTACTGGGTAATGAAGCTGTCTTCCATCCTGCTTAAAACGACTTGGCTTTCTGCTTTCCCAACCACTCCCTGGATTCCTGAGGAAAGGGAACCGCAAGGCAAAGCAGTAAACAGCGGGACTACTCATCTGTCCTCTCCCCTGGACCAGTTCCCTGCTTGGAAGCTCCTTCACCCAGTCATAGGCCCCAAGAAAAGAGAGTTGGCTGTGGGAGGACCCTTTGGGTCCACTACCCCGAGTATCAGCAGCACACCTGGCTGATCTCCGAGTCCCAGCTGTTCTTGGTGGTGCATCTGGCGCACACTGAGACAATGAGCATGGGCAGAGAGACATGGGTCAAGTTGGAGTTCCCTGTAAAAGCCCACTTCCCTTTTGTAGCTGGATGGTGCCACATCCCATTCAAACCCATCCCCCAAATCAACTGCTTTCCCCTGGCCATCAGTCCTGGCACCTCTCTGCCTCACTCAGCCCTTTGCAAGCTTTTCCACTTGGTAAGGTACCCAGGCTTCCGCGGAAGGAAGGGTAAAGGAAAATTAGACTCACAGCTCCTTTCCATTCCCAACATTCTCATTCCAGTTATACAAAGGCTTGAACTGTCCCTCTAATTCCACCTGGCCCTGTGCTAGAGGCCAGGCCCCTTGGAAGCTGGTGGCCACTGTGGGCTTTGCCCCCTCTCCTTTGGGGCCTAAGTATTTCCAGGGTCTTGGGCCTAGGCATGAGGAGGCAGAATCTCAGACAAATGCTAGGCAGACAAAGAAGATGCAAACAGGATGGCATTACCATGTTAATGGCTTCAGTCCAACAGCCTCCTGAAGATGCCTGGGAGGGTGGTTTTCTGTATTTTACTTTTTCTTTTCTTTCTTTCTTTTTTAACCAAAGGAGAATAGTTCCGCTTTCTATTTTACTACAACAATAGCATGCACTGGCTCCTTCGAGTGTTTCAAAAAGCAGCTTGAAAAATCTCCAACCAGCCCCTTGGTCTTTCCAGCCTGCCCTTTCATTGTCGCTCCATCCCAGTGAACAAAGGGGAGGGACTGGCGTCAGGCCCCAGTCGCTGCCTGCTCTCAGGATCCTAATCCTTGAGAACCAGTGAGGGGAATGGCCTGTGGAGCTGGTCAATCACATCTTGCCCTCACCTTTCTTTCTCTCCCTCTGATGTGTGCTCAGAGAGCTTCAGGTATTAGGAATCTTGGGGTTTGCGGAGGGATAAAAGGCACCGAGGGGCCATTCCCACGGTCACTAAGAGCCCCATCCCCCAGAGCAGCCTGCATGAGCTAACAGTGCTTTCCCACCACTGTAGCCTGGCTCTCTCCCAGAGACCGACGCGAAGCCACAATGGCACCCGCCTCTCTTAGTGGTAGCCCAGGACCTGCCCCAGCCTCCTAGCTAACCTTCCCACCTCCTCTGTGTCCTGCAGGCATGAACTGCAGGCCTTACCAGGAGCTTCACACTCACTCTGGCTGTCTAGCCAGAGCAGCCCCTCCCACCAGGAAAGCTTTGCAGCCTTAACCGCAGGTACCTCTCTAGGTTTATTACACAGGGAACAAGGATTCTCTGCTTTCAACTTAGGGAGTATGTAGGTCTTTCAGCATGCTCCCCACTTCATGGGGTGAAAGGAAGCATGTGTGTTTCAGTCTGTGGTGATCTCAAGGGAACAACCAGACTGAGAAAGGAGAGAAATAAAGGGCAAGTAGGTGGCTTCCCAGGAGAAGCAGATGGTGGAAGTGTACAGGCTTTCAGAGACCCAAGCCACAGGTCACTGTGATGTACACACACAAACTCTCTATGCACATATCTGCACACATAAGGACTATCACCAAAAGGGCACAGTACATTGATATAACCTGATATTTTCCTTTTTCTCTTCCTCTTCTCTCTCCCCACCTCCCTTCTTCCTCAGTGCTGGTTGTGACTCATTGGTTTCATGGCAGCCCGCTAACTGGTCACTGTACAGTTCTTAAAGCTAAGGTTTGGAAGACTTTTCTCAAATCGCAGCAGAGCTGGAACTGAAAACCAAGCATTCTTTCCAATGAAAGAGGCTTCATTTTGGGGGGGGAGCATGGCTCCTGTCCCTCGTACTCCCCAGGAAACTCAGAAGCACATGGTAAAGGGCACATGATGTTGTGTTCAGAAGCAATTGCTGATAGGGAAAATAGGGTTCCTTCAGAGAAGTGCACCTTTGGGAGAAGAACTGAGAGAACAGACTCGAAAGCAGCCACTGAGGTTTGGAGCCCCTCCCCTGGGCATTTTTTTATTTGTTGGGGACTTTGCACCATGACATTTTCTTGAATTTTTTTTCTTTACTGGATATATTGATCCAGGTCTATCCCCTTCAGTAATATACTTTCTTTCCTGGTTTCTAGCTTCTTTTGTAGTTATTCTTTGCTATATCATTATTATTGTTGTTGTTATATATGCGCATGTATATGTCCATATACATACATGACATAACATGTATGTGAAAGTCAGAGGACAACTCTTGAAATTTGTTCTCTTCTTCCACCTTAATTTTCTTTTCAGCCTGTATTTTATGTGTAAGAGTGTTTTGCCTGCATATGTATATGTGCACGCCCTATGTGTCTGGTATCCTCAGAGGCCAGAAGAGGCATTGGATCCCCTGGAAATGGGTTATAGATGGTTGTGAGCTGCAGTGAATGCCGGACATCACACCTGGGTCCTCTGCAAGAGTGGCAGTCAGCCTCTCTACCTTGTTTTTGAGAGTCAGGGCCTCTCTTGCTATTTCTGCCATGCTTATATATTCCAGGCTAGCCCAACTTTAGGGTGACTCTCCTATATTTGCTCTCATCTCTTCATAGGACCGTTGTGACTACAGATGTGCACCTTGGTGGCCATTTTTTTTCTTTTAAATGTGGGTTCTGCAACTTCAATTCACTCAGTCTTTTGGGCTTGCGAAGCCCAAAACCGTATATCCCGTTTCTACTCTTCTCTAAATATTTCCATCTTCTCCTCTGAATCATGACTTTAGGAATGAACATGAGGGAGGTAAACCAGAGAATCTGGCCTCTGTGAACACCCCCGATGTTATCCACTTTAGACAAGCTTAGAAATGCTTCACACACAGCGAGGCTTCCAGAGCAAGCTAGCTTGGCAGAACAGATTCTTTTCTTCCTGAATTTGGCTTACAATCTTCCTTAGACTTTCTGAAATCTTCATCTACATTTTCTATTTACTAGGCTACTAATCTTTTAAGACAGCCTCTGAAAATGAAGCACTCAAAACCCACACTGTGTACTGGGTAAATATAAACCCAGCTTTCTGACTGCTTATTAGTTATACACCCTGGGAGAGTGTGTAGCAAAGGGGCCTGCTGTTTGCTTTGCTTAATCTGCTCTTAAACTCTCTGCTTCATTGTCAGAAAACAATATTTGCAATTGTAAAAAAAAATATTTATTAAGGAACTTGGATAGCAGGAGTCAAAGGCTAAGAGCCAAAGGTCAGCGGTTCTTACCCCAAATTTCTGAGGGCCTGAGAGTCTCCCGCTGTGGAGCTCAGCTGCACCAAACAAATACACTGCTTGAGAGTCCATTAAGGAGCAGACATTTTAGAGGGGGAAGGAATGTGTGTTGGTTGTAGGATAGTTATCCTGTACTATATGGCTAAAATCCAATTATAAGTGAGAAGATGCCATGTGCATCTTTCTGAGTCTGGGTTAGCTCACTCAGGATGAGCTTTTCTAGTTCCATCCATTTGGCTGCAAATTGCATGATTTCCTTGCTTCTGATAGCTGATAGTTTTCCATTGTATAAATGTACCACAATTTTTTTAACCATTCATCGGCTGAGGGACATGTGGGTTGTTTCCAGTTTCTAGCTATTACAAATAAGGCTGCTATGAACATAGATGAGGATATGTCCTTGTGATTTGGTGAGGAATCTTTTGGGTGGATACCCAGAAGTGGTATGGCTGGGTCTTGAGGTAGAGCTATTCCATGTTTTCTAAGATATGGCCAACTTTGCACTCCCACCAGCAATGGAGGAGAGTTCCCCTTTCTCCACACCCTCACCAGCATGTGCTGTCATTTGAGTTTTTGATCTCAGCCATTCTGACAGGTGTGAGATGGAATCTCAGAGTCATCTTGAGTTGCATTTCTCTGATGATTAAGGATGTTGAGCATTTCTTTAAATGTCTCACTGCCATTAGAGATTCCTCCATTGTGAATTCTTGGTTTAGCTGTTCCCCCCCCTTTTTTTTTGATTGGATTATTTGGGTTCTTGGTGTTTAATTTTTTGAGTTCTTTATAAATTATGGATATTAGCCCTCTGTCGGAAGTAGGGTTGGTAAAGATCTTTTCCCAATCTGTAGGTTGCTGTTTTGATCAAATGACAGTGTCCCTTGCCTTACAGAAGCTTGTCAGTTTCAAAGGGTCCCATTTATTGATTGTTGGTCGTAGAGCCTGAGCTATTGGGGTTCTGTTCAGGAAGTTGTCTCCTGTGCCAATGAGTTCAAGAATTTCCCCCACTTTCTCTTCTACTAGATGTAGTGTGTTGGGCTTTATGTTAAAGTCTTTGATCCATTTGGACTTAAGTTTTGTGTAAGGTGATGAGTATGGGTCTAATTTCATTCTTTTACATGTCGACATCCAGTTACATGAGCACCATTTGTTGAGGATGCTGTCCTCTTTCCATTGTATGGTTTTGGCTTCTTTCTGTCAAAAATTAAGTGACCATAGGTGTGTGGGCTCATTTCTGGGTCTTCCATTCGGTTCCATTGATCTACTGGTCTGTTTCTATACCTATATGGTGATACCTCTAGATATTTTTTTTTATTGTACAGGGTTGATTTAGCTATTCTGGGTTCTTCGTTATTCCATATGAAGTTGAGAATTGTTTTTTCCAGGCCTATAAAGAATTGTGGTAGTATTTTGATAGGAATTGCATTGAATCTGTATATTGCTTTTGGCAGGATGGACATTTTTATTATGTTGATCCTACCTACCCATGAGCATGAGAGATCTTTCCATCTTCTGATGGCCTCTTCAATTTCTTTCTTCAAGGACTTGAAGTTCTTATCATACAGGTCTTTCACTTAATTGGTTTAGTTACCCCCAGGTATTTTTTTATATTTATTATGTGTTCAATATTCTGCCTGCATGTATGCCTGCACTCCAGAAGAGGGCACCAGATCTTGTTGTAGATGGTTGTGAGCCACCATGTACGTGCTGGGAATTGAACTCAGGACCTTTGGAAGAACAGTGAGTGCTCTTAATCTCCGAGTCATCTCTCCAGCCCCACCCCCAGGTATTTTATATTGTTTGTGGCTATTGTGAAGGGTGTTGTTTCCCTAATTTCTTTCTCAGTCCATTTTTTTTTTTGTATAAAGAAGGGATTCAGATTTTTTAAAATTAATTTTGTATCCAGCCATCTTGCTGAACATGTTTATCAGCTGTAAGAGTTCTCCAGTGGAATTCTTGGGGTCACTTATGTATACTTTCATATCGTCTGCAAATAGGGATAATAATATTATTGGTTGTTATTTAATGATTTGTCTTCTTCATTTCCAATTTGCATCCCCTTGATCTCCTTTAGTTGTCTTATTGCTCTAACAAGAACTTCAAGTACTATGTTGAAGAGATATGGTGAAAGTGGGCATCCTTGTCTTGTCCTTGAGTTTAGAGGAAATGCTTCAAGTTTCTCTCCATTTAATTTGATGCTGGTTACTGGCTTGCTGTATATCGTCTTTATTATTTCTAGGTATGGTCCTTGTGTGCCTGTTCTCTCCAGGACTTTTAGTATGAAGGGGTGTTGGATTTTGTCAAAAATTTTTTCAGCATCTAGCGAGATGATCATGTGGTTTTTTTTTTCTTTCAGCTTGTTTATATGGTGAATTATGTTGATGGATTTTCGTATGTTGAACCATCCCTGCATTCCTGGAATGAAGCCTACTTGATCATGGTGTATGATACTTTTGATGTGTTCTTGGATTCGGTTTGCCAGTATTTTATTAAGTATCTTTGCATCTATGTTCATGAGGGAAATTGGTCGTAAGTTCTTTTTCTTTGTTAGGTCTTTGTGTGGATTAGGAATCAGGGTGAGTGTGGCTTCATAGAATGAGTTTGGCAGTGTTCCTTCTGATTCTATTTTGTGGAAGAGTTTAAAGAGTATTGGTATTAGCTCTTCTTTGAATGTCTGGTAGAATTCTCTGCTGAAATCATCTGGCCCTGGACTTTTTTTGGTTGGGAGATTTTTAATGACTGTTTCTATTTCCTCAGGGGTTATAGGACTGTTTAATCTGTTAACCTGATCTTGATTTAACTTTGGTAGGTGGAATCTATCAAGAAAATTGTCCATTTTGCTTAGGTTTTCAAATTTGGTGGAGTACAGATTTTTAAAGTAGGACCTAAAGATTCTCTGGATTTCCTCAATGTCTGTTGTTATTTCTTCTTTTTCCTTTCTGATTTTGTTGATTTGGGTTTTTTTCCCCTCTGCTTTTTAGTTAATTTGGCTAAGGGTTTGTCTATTTTGTTGATTTTCTCAAAGAACCAATTCTTGGTTTCATTGATTCTTCGTATCGTTCTTTTTGTTTCTAAGTTGTTGATTTCGGCCCTAAATTTGATGATTTCCTGCCTTCTGCACCTCTTGGGAGTATTTGCTTTTTTTTTTTTTCCAGTTCTTTCAGTTTTTCTGTTAATTTGCTAATATGAGCTGTCACAATTTTCTTTTTGAAGGCACTTAGTGCTATGAACTTTCCTCGTAGCACAGCTTTCATTGTGTCCCATAAGTTTGGGTATGTTGTGCCTTCATTTTCCTTGGATTTTAAGAAGTCTTTGAAAAACAAACAAACAAAAAAAAAAGAAGTCTTTGATTTCCTTCTTTATTTCTTCCCTGACCCAGTCGTCATCCAGTAAAGAGTTGTTCAGTTTCCATGAATGTGTAGGCTTTCTGTTATTTCTCTTGTTGTTGAAGTCCACCTTTAATCCATGGTTGTCTGATAAGATACTAGGGGTTATTTCAATTTTCTTGTATCTGTTGAGGCATGCTTTGTGTCTGACCATATGGTCGATATTGGAGGAGGTTCCATGCGGTGCTGAAAAGCTTTTGTGTTTGGGTGAAACATTCTGTAGATATCTGTTGGTCCATTTGGTTCATGACCTCTGTTAGGCTCATTATTTCTCTGTTTGGTTTCTGTCTCAATGACTTGTTCATTGTTATGAGTGGGGTGTTGAAGACTCCCACTACTAATGTGAAGGGATCAATGTGAGGTTTAAGCTTTAGAAGAGTTACTTTTACAAATGTGGGTGCCCTTGTATTTGTGGCATAGATATTCAGTATTGCAAAATCGTCTTGATGAATTTTTCCTTTAATAAGTATATACTGCTCTTCACTATCTTTTTTGATTAACTTCAGTTGAAAGTCTATTTTATTTTATATTAGGATGGCTACTCCAGCTTGCTTCCTGGGCCCATTTGCTTGGAAAATCTTTTCCCAGCCCTTTACTCTGAGGTAGCATCTATCTTTGTTAGTGAGATGCATTTCTTGTATGCACCAAAATGGGTTTGTTTACAGAACCATTCTGTAAGCCTGTGTCTTTTTATTGGGGAGTTGAGTCCATTGATGTTGATGGATATTAATGACCAAAAGTTGTTATTTCCTGTTATTTTTATGTAGGTGGTGGTTGTGTGTTTCTTTTGGTTTAGCTGTAGTGGAGTTTTTTGCTTCCTCTGTTTTCTTGGGTGTAGTTATTGTCTCTGACTTGGAAATTTTCCTTCTAGGATCTTCTGTAGGGCTGGATTTATGGGTAGATACTGTTTAAATTTCATTTTGTCATAGAATATCTTGTTTTATCCATCTATGTTGATAGGGAGTTTTGCTGGGTATAGTAGTCTGGCAGAGCACCTATGTTCTTTTAGGGCTTGTAGGACATCTGGCCAGGCCCATCTGGCTTTTAAAGTTTCTGAGGAGAAGTCAGGTGTAATTCTGATGAGTCTGCCATTATATGTTACTTGACTTTTTTCTCTTACAGCTTTTAATATTCTTTCTTTGTTCTGTACATTTGGAGTTTCAATTATAATGTGGCGAGAGGAGTTTCTTTTCTTGTCTAATCTGTTTGGTGTTCTGTATGTCTCTTGGAATTTTATCGGCATCTCTTTCTTTAGGTTTGGGAAGTTTTCTTGTATGATTTTGTTGAAGATGTTTCCTGGACCTTGGAGTTGGGAGTCTTCTCTTTCCTCTATGCCTATAATTCTTAGGTTCTGTCGTTTTATTGAGTCCTTGATTTCTTTAATGTTGTGGGTGAGAACTTGTTTAGATTTCTCATTCTCATTGGTTGTTGTACTGATTTCTTCAATTGAATCTTTCATGCCTGAGGTTCTGTCTTCCATCTCTTGTATCCTAGTTTTGATACTCATGTCTGTAGTTCCTGTTCTCTTTCCTTGATTTTCTACCTCCAGGATTATCTCTGCTTGAGTTTTCTTTATTGCTTCTGTTGAACCCGAGAGGGGCTCACCAAATCCTGACGCCACAGACCACCAATGCCCCCCGATTCGCTGTAATAAACATGAGGTTTATTAAACTGACGCGCCAGGGTTCGATTCCCCCGTAGAGGAATGAACCCCGTAAAACGGTTCTCTGGCCCTTTAAATACACAAGTGGCTACAAAAAGGTGGAGGCACCAAGGAGTAGAGGCAAGGCAACAGCCACAGGTGGTGATAAAGGAACAAAGAGTATGTTAAGTTACGTGGTGAGTGTAGAGGAGGGAACCAGAGGGGAGTCTGAACAAACCTGCCAGCTATGCAAGCTTTGATGTTTTCAAGGACTGAGTTCTGAAGAAGGTTTCCAGAAGGAGTGAGGTCAGGGTCTCACCAGAGAGGAGAAGGCCATGTATTCATTAATTTTTACAGCCTTACACTTCCACTTCCAGTTTCAAGTCTTGAAGAATTTTACTTGTTTTATGTTTCCTGCTCCAATTTGCTTGTCTTTGTCTGCAAATCTTTCATTGCCTTGTCTCTTTCCCATTCATGTTGGGCTGTGTTGGTTTGGAGGTCTCTAATGGTATTCTCCATTGCTTTTGTTTATAAAATTGAGGATTCTTTAAATTCTTTCAGAGATTTAGTTTCTTCTTGTAAGGACTCTATCACTTTCCATAGTATAGATTTGTCATCATTTTCATGTGTTTCAGCTGTGGTGGGATAGTCATGGCTTGCTGTATTAGCATAGCTGAATTTTGCTGGAGACATATTTCCCTGACTTTTGTCAATTCTGTTCTTTCTCTGGCCTTTAGCCATCTGGTAGTTCTTAGCTGTTTGTTCCTGGTGCCTTCTGGACTTAGTGTCAAGAAGGGAGCTTTAGTGCAGAGGCTGTATAACTTGGTGATCTGTAGCTCTCCACAGGCTGGATGGGGCCTTGTGTGGAGGCTGGTTCTCAGTGTGTCTCCCAGAGCTCACCCCTTCCTGTTGTGTCCCAGTTGGGAACTCGGGTCAGACGTTGTTGTGGGATGTGTTATTCCTGCCTGCAGGTTCTTGAGATCCAACTGGTCTTCTTAGTGATTCAGGTTGGCAGGCCACAGACTGTATGCTGGAGCTGCAGTTCTCCTACTGCTTATGCATCAGGACCATGATCGTGGTCCCCCCAAACTGCTCTCAGGGGGTTCTCAGGTTCAACGTGTGCCTTATAGCCAGAAGCATTGTGATCTGGTACAGCCCATGTCACCCAGGCAATGAGCAATGGTTTGCGGTTGTTACACTGCTCCCGAGTCAGAGCTCTCTGTGTTGTAGCCTGGGTATTCAGCTGAGGGGCAAGGCAGGTGCAGGCACGGAATTCTGATGTGGAATTCACACCCTGTCCACAGTGTTTGGATTCAGAGATGCTCAGCTGCCTTTTCCCAGCCAGAATCACTGCTCCAGTGTAGCCTGCCTGTGCCAACGTGGCTTCTGGCAGTTTCCCTGTAGCTAGGGTGTCAGGACTGTGGTTGTGGTCCTTCCACACTCTTCTCCTGGAGGAGGGTGTTCAGGATCACCCTGTGCCTCTCAGACAGAAGTTCTTTGTGTCAGTGTAGCCTACCTGCTCACTCAGGCCACACGCAATAGTTCAGAACTGCTTTACTGCTCCAGACCAAGATCTAGATGCTGTAAACTGAGGCAGTAGCCTGAGCGCCATCCCAAAGTGGGTGTGGGCAATGAGTTCACAAAGTGTCTCCAGCACTTGGATTCAGGGGGGATATCAGTGGCCTTTTCCCTGTCAGAGGCGCTGTGTTCCATTGTAGCCTGTCTGGGTCAGTGGGGCTTCTAATAGAGTCCCTGTATCTACAGTGCCAGGACTGTGGGTATGGTCCTCCCAAGCTACACTTAGGGGGTCCCAAGATCCGCCTGTGCTTCTCTGTCATAAGTTCTGTGGTCGGGCACTGCCTGCCCCCTAGGGTCCAGGACCATTTCACTGCTCTGGGTAGAGATCTAAATGCACTAGATTGAGGCTATAGACTGAATGACCTGCTGAAGTGAGCACAGGCAGAGAGTTCCAATATGGAGTTCACTCAGCAAGTCTCAGCTGTCTTTTCCTTGCCTGAATCACAGTATTCCAGAACAGCTTACCTGGGTTGACAGGGGCTTCCACCAGACCCCTCTGTAGTCAAGTAAGGGGGAGGGCAGGGAGTTCCAATTTGTATTCTATATCCTGCCCACAGTGTGCTTGGGCTCAGGGAAGTTCAGTGCCTGCCAGCTGGATCCCACAGTTACTGGTCAGCCAGACGCCACCATACTGAATATCCCAGAGAGAATCGTCCTTCGTCTTATTGTAGAGGCTCCACTGGCATTCTCCTGGGTGTCCGAACACCTGCACAGACACTGTGGGTACTGGAAACGGAGGAATTCCTCTGTTTGGAGGTTGAAACTGGCAGCTGGGGTCCTGAAAGGATCCGATATGCCATCTCTTCCACTGTGGCAGGGAGTGCAGTCTCCTGGTGGGAAGTGCTCCAAGTCCCTTGTCTAGCGACTCAGATCCTCCTATGTCTATATTTCCAGTGTTGAGAGTTCTTTATTGTCCCTGGCTTTGCTGGGCAAGCATAGATAGGCTTGAGCCTCACAAACTGCTGTTCAGCAGGAGTATATCTCTGCAGTTGTCCAATCAGTCTTCCTGATGATCAAAATGTGTCTGACTTGATTGCCGCCATCTCGCCCCCTCCTCTGAACACTTCTTATCCATAGAGCATTTGGCATTTGATCAGCAACATCAGTCAAGAGCCTACCCTAACTAGGATACTGAGCATCTGGGATTGAACCACCACTCATCGGTGAGCTTCAGGTGTGGCCCAATGGAGTTCTGGATTGAGCAGGAACCCAGCTCCTTCCAAGTCCCAGGACCATGGTATCACAAAGTACAAGCTGGGAGAAGTGTCTTTGGGACTTCAGCACAGGTAAGTGGGGGTCCAGAAGTCCCCCACCACAGGCTGTGGGCTCAGAGGGAGATGTTTGCTATGCTGGCATTGCACAGTTCACACCTGTGTGTCTGCCAAGGAGATGGTGGGGCAAATTCTCGCAGACAATCACAAGAGTTTCAGACATTCTTCTAAGACAAATACCTGCTTTAAGAGAGATGGTCATTTGAGTATTTGAATAATTTAAAGCTCCATTATGGGGCTGAGGAGCCTACTCAGCAGGTAAAGTGCTTGCTGGAAAAATGTGATGTCTAGAGTTCAGAACCCCAGGCCTTGTGTGGAAAGCTGGTGGGGTGACAGCTCTCTGGAAATCTTAGTACAGGAGGCAGACAGAAGAATCCCTGAGGCAAGCTGGCTAGCCAAAAGGGGGAAGTCTGTATTCAGCAAGGGATCCAGCCTCAAATATAAGGCAGAGAGTAGTGGAGGAAGATACTCAGGCACCTGACCATACACATGAAAACACACACACACACACACACACACACACACACACACACACACACAAGCAAAAAAAAATTCATAATGGTCTACAAAATATCTTAATGAATTAAGCCCTCATTTTTTGTTATTGTTGTCCCACGTGGAGGTTTTTTTTTGGATTGCTTTTTTTTGTTGTTTTGTTTGTTACAATGCAACAACGTAAGTGAGCACACAACCACCGAGGAACAGCCCCAGCCCTTCCATCCTATTATGCAGTCCTGTAGTTCTTCCTCCCTCCTGTCAAATCCCTGTTACAACTACCAAATCTCTTGATCTTATCTGGGTAAAATAAATATCATTGGCCAATCTCCTTGGCCTTTGAGTTGTCCTAAACTAGCATGTACATGGACCCAAGCAGTACTTGCCACTGGCTGTGGCAGCACTGAGACATGCTTACATGAAATGAACGTGCTTGCAGAAATGGTTTCACTGGAGGATCTTACCTTGAAGAACCAGGCCTTCCCCCTTGATGGTGTAGACAAAGGAGGTGAAGGGAGCCAGAGGGGACTTGGCAATGACAATCTGTACAGAGAGCATATTTTCCAGAGTTAGACAAAAGTTTAGCATGAGCCTCTACTCACTCCCTTTGTACTTTGACAGCACATGACTACAATGCATCAAATTTATTATTAAAAGTATTTTAGAAAGCTGGGCATGGTGGCACATGGATTTAATCCCAACTTGTGGGAAGCAGAGGAAGGCAGATCTCTATGAGTTTGAGGCCAGTCAGTCTGGTCTACAGAATGAGTTCTGGGACAGCCAGGGTCATGTAGAGGGATTCTGTCTCAAAAAAAGCAACAAAAAATATTTTTTGGAACCAAATGTCCAAATGATTCTTAATCATCTCAAAGTGGTCAACTAGCAAAGACATTTATCTCAAACACTGTGTCACTAAATACTATATTCTTAAACAAATTCTTCTAGAAATAAGATTATTATATGATATGATTAAATAGTTATCTCTCTGCTCAGTGATAAACCTACTCTGATTCTCTAATTTTATTCATAACCTAGCTACTACGAAAACCAAAACTACCCTTAAAATAGTTACTATTATAACAAATATTCAAAGTAAATTGCTGGGACAAAGCAATGGTAAGCTGTTTCACTGGACTCAATTCTTAGAGAGTGTACTTCCGCCCTTTATCATGTGACTGTATTTTCTCTAGCTGGAGTCATGGTGCATTTTTGTTGGCTTTTGACTGTGGCTTTGGCTACATGCTTTTGGCTTATGCCAGTTCCCAGCCGAGGCCTCAAGTATTTCCACCTGTTCACTTATGCTTCTACCGTAGCCAGAGGAAAACAGGTTCAAACTAGTCAGCTATGTGAGGAGAGTCAGAGGTGCCGGGGACAGACCTAGCCACCCTGGCCCAGCTTCAGAGGACCCACATGCATGAGAGGTGAATATTGCTGGGTACCCCTTCATGTTTGGTGGTACCATCATGAAGCATTATTGCACCTGAGTTGATCCTCACTCTAGCAAAGATAAAATGTCTGAAGTGTTTGGAACAATGACATTCTCCTAAGACAAATGTCTCTTGTGAAGAAGGTGAATATTTGGTAAAAAAGATTTGTGTAGAATCATTTTGCAGAGTATGTAGGCATGCATATATACACATATTTATGTATGTACACACACACACACACTCCCACACACACACACAGAGACCTCTAAGTGTAAAAAATGAAGTTTCATTAGAAAGCCTAGAAAATAACTGGTGGATTATTTTACTATAACAATTCTGCTCAACTGATAATGATATGGTTCCTGTTTTATAAGTAACAGGACAATAAATCTTAAATACGTGACAGCTTATCTCAGAATCACTTTGGTAGTCAAGGAAGCAAAGAAAAAGGAACAAATGATTCTAAACCATAAAAAAACCTTATACATATATCTCAGTATATCTCAATTTAACATCTATTGACAGTCAATTACATAAAAAGATCACAAGTTTTTGTGACAAGATTTGAATTTCATCTTTCATCCTTCAATTAGGTGCCTGGGCAGAACTCATTAATTTCTCTTATTAGTCATTCCCTTTTTTCTTTCTAATAAATAACTTCCAAGTTCCTAGATTTCTTTGCTTTTTTTTTGCCATGTGTGCAAGCTTTTATTAACAGAATGTAAGTAGAAATGACAGGTAAAGTTTTGGATTATGTTTTCCTAAGAAACTGAATGCCCTTCCCCTTCCCTTTCCCTCCTCCCAAGGGCAGGAACATATTCCAACCACATAGATACTGGAGATGACAAAGCCATCTGTGGGAAGAAAGTAGATGATCTGAGAGAGGATCAGGGCCTCCTACCCAGGCCACCCAGCCTCTTAGGACAGAACTACCTGTCCCAGTCTCTGAATTTCAAATGTGTTTGTTACTTACAGAACAGTAACAATCCTGTGAATCTGGACAGCCTGAATGTTTTGGGTCTTAGTTTTTTTCATATATTAAATAAAGATAAAAATACCTCTCTAAATAGATTATGGTAAGAATTAAATAAGAATAAACATGCTTGTCATGGTGTCCAACACATAATGAGTATAAAGTAAGAGGGAGTCAGCCCATCACACATGCTTCCTCGATGCCCTCTTAAAACCAAGAAACAACACACTTCACTTTTGCAAGAAGGGAGTCTCTAATTGAATCTTGATTTTTTTTAAAGACAGGGTTTCTCTGTGTAATAGTACAGGCTATCCTGGACTCACTTTGTAGACCAAGCTAGCCTTTAATTCATGGAGATCCGCCTGCTTCTGCCTCCTGAGGGCTGAGATTAAAGGCGTGCACCACCACGCCCGGTGAATCTTGATCATTTTTATAGCTGCTCTAAAGTTACTTGACACACTACCTCATCGTTCTCAGAGCCAACAATGTCAAAAGCATCTCATCTGAAAGTTAAGGTGGTCCATTTGCTGACTGGGATAGTTCGGTGTTCATATGAACTTTGAGGGTATTCCTTCAATGGGGTGTGGCAGGGCATGAGAGAGGAGAATGTATTTCAGACTTTAATATAATCACTTGCAAGTCCCATGGACACATAGATTCTGATGTGGAAGGGGCCTGAGGAGTGTAGATGCACTTCTCACAGGCTCCTATTAATCATGCATGAGAAGCCTGACTCTGAAGAGTCTAAAATGGAAAAGCATGAGATGAGAAGCCTGGAGCCAGTTAGGAGGCTAAATCTGGGATGAGAATGAAATGGACCTATACTAAAATTAAAGAAAATAAATAAAACCCCTAAATCTAGGATCTTTTTTGTTTAATTGTTTGCTTGGTTTGGTCTTTTGAAACAAGGTTTCTTTTTTTTTTTTTTTGTTTTTTGTTTTTTGTTTTTGGTTTTTCGAGACAGGGTTTCTCTGTGTAACAGCCCTGGCTGTCCTGGACTCGCTTTGTAGACCAGGCTGGCCTCGAACTCACAGAGATCCGCCTGCCTCTGCCTCCCAAGTGCTGGGATTAAAGGCGTGAGCCACCACGCCCGGCTGAAACAAGGTTTCTTAATGTAGTCCTGGAACTCGCTCTGCAGACCGGGCTAGCTTCCACCTCACAGAGATCCGTCTGCCTCTGCCTCCAGAGTGTTGGTATTAAAGGCATGTGCCACCATGCCTGGCAAATCTAGGATCTTTATTGTCTATATGTAGCAACAAGATGCAGAGCCAAATAGGATGTGATGAAATAGCAATACATAAAGTATCATATTTTGAATGTTATATTATCATTTTTATAGACTACAGAAATTGAGAACAAGAAAAAACCCACAATATTCTAATACTTGATGAACCACAGTTTTCTAATACTTGATGAACCACAGTATTCTAATACTTGATGAAGCAGTGTCTTTGAATCTGAGCTGTCTGACTCCTGGTGCCATGTCTGTCACCTCAGGAACAAGGTCCTGCGCCTGAGCCAAGGGACCTGGTCTCTAGAAAAACTTCTTGGCGGGTAGTCACAGGGCCACTGATTAAAATGCTGTGTTAGGGAAGAATTTCAGATGAGATATCACAAGGATAATCTGTGTACAGTTAGCAAGAGGCAGAGAACTAGACTGATAAATGAGAGGGTTATCTCCAGCATGAACTATCTAACTGTAGCAAAAACTGTCATCAACTTTCTTGGTACTCTACTGGATAAAGTGAGGACAAGTAAGGCTGGATGCTGACAGCATTAAATGGGTTTGTAAGTGATCAAATGATCCTTAACAATCTATGAGTGTGGCCACCTCTAGCAGGTGCCACTGAATCTACCCTTGGCCTTGCCATATTCAGTATTTTAACTGAGGTAAGTGAGGACTTTGCTGTATTCAGCCACACCTTATAACAAACATGGAGCCTGGCAGGGAAGAAAATGACCAAAACCAAAACCAACAACAACAAAAACCCACAGCCTTAATACACCTTACATTCTAAAGGAGGCAAAAGGTAGTAAAATGCGTAACTGTGGTATGCTATGTGGTTATGTATACTATGAAGGGTGAAAGGAGGAACAAGCATAGAAAATGAATTGTGATCAGGGAAGTGGTTGGTTTTAAATAGATGGGTACAAGAAGGCCACTAAGGAGGGCTGAGGACTATGTAACTAAACACACCAAAGGGATACTGAATTGATGGGTGGTATCAGAAGACAACTGTAGAGAGGAGTTCATACATTAGGCCAGACAACTGTGATAATCAAATGAGTCTTAATTTAGCTAAAACTTTGAGACAAATCCTATGCATATTTTAGCAAAAAGTCAGAGATTTATATATTGAGAGGTAAGCAGAAAACCCTATGTATCTTGTAGGATACAATTTCACTGAAATAAATGTAAGGCCTTCCCTTTGGAAACAGACACCCACTACTTGTTACAGAATAGGAGAGATGAGACTAGCATTCAGAAAATGGACTGAATGTTAGTCAAATGAAACAGCTGTGAGGTGTGACTGAAAAGCTTAATGTGGTGTCAGGTTGTGAACTCAGCATTGGCAATGAGAGGGTTGTGTCAGAAAACCACACTTAATGAGTGCAGTGTGTTTGGATGGGGGCCAAAATCCAAAAGGCAAACCGACGAATAGGAGGACACCTAAAGGAGGCAAACAATGGTGGTTAAACGTTTGTCCAAAGCAATTCATGATCACAGATATTCATTCATGAAGAATGGAGGTTGAGTTGGAGGTCCACATTGCTTCTGAGTTTTCATATGTAGATTTCACACAAACTACTGAGGGGAAATATAAAATCATTTCTTAGCTCCATAGATGTCAGTGAACACAATAATTTGTGCCGTGTGTCTTTGTAAATACACAGAGATTCCTCTCTCTTGAAACATGACCCAATAACCACACCCTTGCTTCTTTTTGCCATTCAAACTATAAGCTAGCTCCTGTACAAGTGTGTGTGTATGTGTTGTGTATGGGGAGTGTAGACTCTGAATGTCTTCCAGTATTACTCTCAACCATATTTTTTGAGACAGGGTCTCTAATTAAACCAAGGGCTCACCATTTCGGCTCAACTGGCTGTCATTAGGCCCCCAGTATCCTCCTTTCTCTGTATCCTCCTCTGAGAATTGGCGTTAGAGGCACATACTGCCATGCCTGGCTTTCTACATGGGTTCTGGGATGTGGACTGGGGCAGTCATATTTCCATAGCAAGAACTTAACCCACTGAACCATCTTCTCAGTGTAAACTGCCCTCTGAAGCGAATGGCTTTACAGCTGGTAACTTGGGCTGTTCTGTTTCAGATGTCCAGTGCTCTCTCATGTTTGGAGTGTTCTAGAGTGTGCAAGTGGGCTGTTATCACCTCCTCAAACACATATGCCTGCAAAAAAAGCCTGAGGACTAAAAACCCTGAATCCTTTGTGAAAAAATTGTGATCACATGCAATCCTGCATGCAGCCTGTGAAGTGGGCTCTGCCTCTGAGGGTTCCAAAGTCTATGCTTCCAACACCAAAAGGCAAGCCCCAATTTGTCATATACAGATCAATTCACTTCACATATCAGCCAAGGCAAAACATGTAATAGCAAATAAGGGCATTTTCCCCCTATAGTAAGGTTATTACATGATTCAAGAGAGCAAAAGAAGGGAACTGGACAGAGCATCTCTATGGTGGTCTCATTTGCTCATGGCCTTCACATGGCAGGCTTCCTTTTGCCTTTCATCTTTGAACCCCCAAATCTTTCATCCCTGGTGCAAATGCTGCCTCTTCCAAAAACCAGAACTCACCTCCCCAGCCTTGGGTCATTTCTCTCAAACCCAGCATGCTGTCCCGGCAGCTCTCTGAGAAAGAAATTGCTTTCATCACTGTTCTTTAAAAAAAAAAAAAGTTAAATGTGAATAAATAAATAAATGTTGAAAAAAAAACATTAAATGTTATTTTATTTCATGTGTATGGATGCTTTGCCTGCATGTATGTCTGTGTATGTACTGTGGTGTCCTTGGTGCCTGCAGAGTCCAGAAGAGGGTGCTGGATTCCCTGGTACAGGGGTTGTAAGCTTCCATGTAGGTAATAGGAACCAAACTTGGATTCTCTGCAAGAATAGCCAGTGCTCTTAACTACTGAGCCATCTCTCCAGCCCCTACAGCTGCTCTACACCTTGAGCACAGACAACAAATGTATAGCATTTGATGGCAGCAGCCACCACAGCCTTTGGAGTCTGGCTCCCTCAGCTTCTAGAATACGCTAGATATAAAGCAGGTTCCTCTCTGGAGCAAAAGATGGAATGAATAACTGTATAAAGTGGTGACCTACCAGAACTCCATTGACTTGTGTATATTTTAAAAACTTCTCTGTATTTCTGCCCCAAGTAGGGGACTTGAAAAATGCCATGGGAAAGAGCAGCCTACCTCCCCGATCTCTGCCAAGAGGCTCAGCTTGGGCAGGACCCAAAGTCATGGGTTCCAGTTTGCTATAGAATCATATGTTTTTCCTGGCCTGATCCTACTTCTATGAGGCTTAAAAGTAGAAAAGGAGCCACAGAATAGAAAGTGCTGGGCACAGAAGGCCTTCTCTAGGGTGATGACACCTTCCAGGGACAGTGCTGTGCTCTTCTGTTGTGATACAGGCGGTCCATCATCTGGAGCAGCTCAACCTGACCACCTTCCATGGTTGGCCAGGGCAGACAACAGGGAGCAGGATCTTGGAGTGTTGGGTACAGTCTATTCTGGAGGCTGCCTTTGGAGAGAGTTGGTCCTGGCAGGCTCCATCAGTTCCTGCAATACAGCCCAGTCTCAGGAAACAGTGAGTTTTGTCTTTGTGGCCTAGGAAAGCAAGTTTGAACAGGCAGTCATGCAGGGAGGCAGGCTGGCACCAGCTCTTCCACTTTCTCTTCCCCAACTCCCATGCCAGGAAGGCTTCTTTTAAGCCCAGTGACGAGCACTTCCTCTTTTCTCTTCTTCCTCTTCCTTCCCACACCCTAGAGCTCACAATGGTCCATGGTAAAGGCCCGAGTGAAAGGGCTTGGCAGATTTAAAGTGTATACAAAGCATTTTCTTTCAGCAGGGGCAGGTGGTTGGTTAGGCTGGCTTTCTGTTCTCTGTTGTATGATGACAATGTAGTATGTTCAGCTGAGGAAACAGGGGCAAGAAGGAACTGAGAGCCAGCTCAGAAGTAACACCTTGTACCCACCCACGTTTTCCTGTCCTGCTAGCCTTTTAATTCTTTCTCAGTCTTTCCATTGATCAGCAAGATTATGTGGTTGCTGATGACTTCAGCTGCGATGTGCTTGTTGGATGGGTCTGATCCTTGCGTCCATATGCATGGTCCTACTAAGGAGCTCAGGAGAATCCTGTGGCCTCTGAAATGTCTTTCAACGTGGACCCTATTATCTCATTTCATCTGGAGTCTGGGCTAATAAAACCTATTGCTAAATTAAACAAATCTTTCCTCTAGCTCTGCCAAGTGACTGTGACAATAATCCTGCATGCCAGGGGTTTTTCTCCTTGTTGAAGACTTAGAAAAAGGTTTCCTCAAATGCTTGGAAGTCCAGGAAGAAAGCTGCTTAGCCTTACATCAAGTAATCCAAGAGGTTTTTAATAACCTCAAGTCTTGTCCCTTCCACAGGTTGAGCTGAATCCTCCAAGCTAAGGGACAGGAGGGCCGGAAATACTTCAGACAGGAAGGTCTATGATGAGGGGGTTTGAAGCATACCCAGAGATCCTCATAGGAATTCCCTGTCATTGTGTTGAAGGAACTACAGGAAAGGTGGTGGAGGCAGCTGCTGTGTATATCTGGATCTCACCCCGATTAGAATCTGCTTTGTCACTAGGAAAATCACTCTGCATGGAACACAGAAGCTTCCGCAACCCCACAGCCATGAAAGAAGAGCAAGTCATGGGTTTAAGGCATCTTAGCTGTCTTTTTAAAACAGAGGTGTACAGACTGCAGAGTAATGCAGTGCTGGAAATGGCAGGGCAGAAATTGGAATGTATCTCAGCAAGCAAGCGTGAATTTATTAATTTATTTCTATTTGGCCAGTTTCACTTCTCCCATAGACATTTGGTTACAGAAAGCAAGCTGGCCCAAATCCCTATGAAATGGGAATCTCCTAGGTTCTAGGAAGAACGCCCTACAAGGTTTGTACTTAAGGTTATGAGATCATATTCTGTCACAGAATAATACTGTTACATTTCTTTGATAGTATCTCTCTAGTGGTTCTTTCCAAAATGTTTTCTTATAACACACTAGATTCTGAAAGTATTATCTAGAAGAGAATGTGTTCCTTAAGGAAAACAGAGTTCCCTCAGGTCAGTTGGATGCTCATTTAGTAAATTTTAAGACAGGATCAGAGTGAGATTTTTAACTCACTGCTTTTTTCCTCAATACTTCATTATTAAAAAATTAAAGTGCACAGCAAAATTGAGAAATTTTATAATAAATGCCAATAAACCAGTCATCTTGCTTTATGATTAATCTTTGTTGTCATTGTTTTGGACACATCCTATCAACTCATCGGCATTTGCTACATTTCAAATGTACATGGAGGCAGGACAATAATGTACATAAAACAATAAAAACAGTTTTAAAAAGATTTGTTCATACATCTTGTCTTCCATGTTGGTTTTTTTTAGTGTACATTATATGTGATTTGAAAGTATTAGTGATTATCCCCAAATATAATAGAATCAGAGAGAATATGATGACTATACACATGTGGTATTATAGAAACTTAATCAGTAAAGCTGTAGATCATTAATCTTTTAATATTACATGTTTTATTGATATATACTTTACATACAATAAAGTTATGCTTAATATATCCATTTAATCTACAGATTTTCCTTGGAATACTACTTCAGCTATATCACATAAGCTCTGACATATTACATGTTCTGCTTCCATTTTCTCCATTTTCTAATTTCTATTGTGATTTATTCTTTGCTTTGTTATGCACCCATTTCAGAATTTTCTAAATTTCTAATCTTCTGTTTCTTTGCTGAAATTCTGTTCAACTGATCAATCCATAATAGAAAATGGGATATGTAAGTCTCTTAATATAACTGTTGAATTATCTATAAACGTTTCCCTTCAAATTTGTTTTTATTTCACATAGTATTTGACGGGGGTCAGATTTTAGATCCACATACATTTATAACAGTTAAGTATTCCTGATGGAGGAACGTTTTTTAATTAAATTTTTTTCATATAGTATTTTGATTATATTTTCTTTTACCTAAGCGCCTCCCAGCTCCTCCTCCACCTCTTACTCATCCAACTTTATGTTCTCTCTCTTTTAAAAACAAACAAACAAACAAACAAACAAAACTCTCACAAAACCCAAAACCATGGAGTTTTGTGTTGGTCTACTACCCTTGGACATGGGGCCTATCCTGGAGCTGGTTGATATATCCAGTGAGACTCCATTGGAAAAAAACTGATTTTCCCTATGCCCCTGGGTAAATTGCAAATAGCTTCTTGGTTAGAGGTGGGACCCTGTGTCTCCTTCCCTCCTTAGGCCAGGTATGATGGCTCATGCCTTTGACAAACAGACGGTTCATGAATTTGAGGTGAGTCTGCACTTTACAGTAAGATCCTGTCTCAAACGATAGCAACATGTTCATTTTTTGTTTCTGGTAGCAATTTTTTTTGTCTTAAAGTTTATTTTCTATGATATTCATATGGTTTTCTTTCTCTCTTAAAAAATTTTAGTATAGTATATAATTTTGGGGGGGGGTTCATTTGATTTTTTGGAGACAGGGTTTTTCTGTATAGCCCAGGCTGTCCTAGAACTCACTATATAGACCAGGCTGGCCTTGAACTCAGATCCACCTGCCTCTGCCTCCTGAGTGCTGGGATTAAAGGTGTGCGCCACCACCGGCCTGACTCAGTATATAATTTTTTTTTTTTTTGGTTTTTCGAGACAGGGTTTCTCTGTGTAACCCTGACTGTCCTGGACTCACTCTGTAGACCAGGCTGGCCTCGAACTCACAGAGATCCGCCTGCCTCTGCCTCCCGAGTGCTGGGATTAAAGGCATGCACCACCACGCCCGGCAGTATATAATTTTTAATCTTTGTCTTTTCAACCTATTTCTGTCTGTCTATAGGGTTCACCCTTTAGAGTCTAAGACACAAATAGGTTGAAAGTACAACCAATTTCAACTTATAAGTATGAACTGTTTCATCCTCATCTGAATTTAGGGAATATATTTTGTAGCAATATTTCTTGTAGCAGACAGTTTCAAGCGACCAAGAACACTCTATTGCTCTCCCTTACAGCAGGTGAATTAAACTGACCAAGTAAACAAGACACGTGAAAAGCAAGAGCACCAGCTAGCTGTGCACATGGAACACTCTGGACACTCCGTTAGGCAGGCCTGCCCTCCCAGATTCTCCACAGACCCACAGGAAGTAGAGCTGGACTTCTGGTCCAGGCTTGCTAGAAAACACAGCCAAGGCGAGGCAGCTCTGGCCGTCAAGGGTCACAGAGGAAAGCTGTGCTTCTGTGATTATTATGGAAAAAAGATGCCAGGAGCTCAGAGGGTGTGTCTTGAGTTCTAAACACACATCCCTATTCGATCATGCTTGGGCCACATGGTACTTTCTTTAGTCTCACAGGGATTGATTCAAGGAAGGCAGCATGTTTCTGTGTAAAGAAGCTGAAATCTGAGCCTGACATATCCAAAAACAGCTGGTCAAGTGGGACTGGCCTGTGTAATGCACCACATCCCTGGCTGTGCTGTGATGAGTGGAGGACCAATGTAAAGGAGTCAACATGTTCATTCTTCATATTAATCCTTATTAACATGCATTTTTATTCTTTCCCTAAAGCCCGCTTCCTCCTTCAGTGAAGAAAAGTTCAAAGAACAAGAAGAAAACAAATCAGACACACACACACACACACACACACACACACACACACACACACAGAGAGAGAGAGAGAGAGAGAGAGAGACAGAGACAGAGACAGAGACAGAGACACAGAGACAGACAGGGAGAGAACCCTTTTTTTCTCTGTAAAGAGACCTAGAACTTTATTCCAATGTAGTTAGTGTAGCCAAAAACCTATCTACTTAGACTTTTGTATTTTCAGTATTTTTTAATGAGATTGTGTCCAAATCTTATACTACAATACAAGTACAGGGTGACTCATTCATGAAGTATTATGGAAAACTCACAGTACCTTTTGCCCACAGAACTAGGTTCCCATGCTGAAATAATTCAAGAAAGGGGGATTTGCATGAGAAGGCCTTAGAACTCCGAAAAGCACAACAGGACCCATGTACCGAGTTTACCACATTGGGAGCCCACCAGATTGCCATCTGGCAGCTCACATTGAGCACTGTAACTCCTGGCAGAGTTTAGATAATCATAGTTATGACAGCTAGTGTGAATTCATTATGCTGTCTTCCTGTGTGCTCAGTACTGAGGCATCTTAATGTCATCCTTATCAGGAAAGTAGCATTATCCTTCTTTTACTGATGAGGGAACTGGCATAGGTTGAACAGAGTTACTGATAACAGAGGGGAAGGACTGGCTCTCCCTGCCTAGGACATTTATATATAGATCCCACCAGGCACTTAGAAGATCTGACTTGAGGGGTGCTAGGAGGTGCCTAGCCAGAAGCTTCCCACCCCACTGACTCTGATGTCAACACTTGTCATTAGAATATTACATTTGGATTTAAGCTGTGTATTCAGGCATCCTACCTTGTTAATTCACATGGATCACGAGCAGAACATATTCTCTTGAGTCAGTTAGTAGATTCCCTTGCCTGGAACATATAGCCTTGAAACTGAGAATTAAGATGAGCTGGGCAGTGGCGGCACACACCTTTGATCCCAGCATTCGGGAGGCAGAGGTAGGAGGATCTCTGAGTTTGAGGCTAGCCTGGTCTACAGAGTGAGTTCCAGGACAGCCAGGCCTACACAGAAAAACCCTGTCTTGAAAAAAACCATAACTAACTAACTAACCAATGAACATGGGCCAGGCCACGCAGAGAAACCCTGTCTTGGAAAAAAAAGTAAATAAATAAATAAACAAACAAACAAACAAACAAACAAATAAATAAATGATGAACATGGGCTGGGATGCACAGAAGGGTGTTTTGTGGGCTTCTGCACAGCTTGTCACTCAGCCCCCAAAGAAGAAGTAGGAAGGGTACAAGTCCTATTGTGTCACCTTGTTAGGGGCCTTCTACAAGATCATAATTCCATAGCCTTTCTATAGCTAATGTTGACTTGATGACACTATTGGACGACATGATATGACTCCTCATCTTATGGAAATGGCTTTAAGTCTTTGCATTCACTTAAATAGCACATGTTCATGATAAGTGAGCCAAGCAATAGAGAGAGCTGGGAGAACAAAGCAAGCCAGCCCCTTCTTAGCAAATCTGTGAGGAAAACTTCATGACTGGAAGCTGAAGAAACAAGTATAGTGTGGAAATACACTTGAGTTCCTCAGAGTGAAGAATAGTCTAGAGGATGTAATCTTTAAAAGGCCTTGAGGGCAGGGAGTGTCTTTCTAAGGTCAGCTTCAGTCCCTGATCCTTCTGTTCCTATCTTTCTAGGCAAGGAACCTGGCTCTTGGAATGGCACACAGCATAGCAACCTAGAGGTTGGCCTGAAAGAGGAAGCCAACAAGGTAAAAAGCCCCACTTTGTTCCCTAGAGGATCTATCTTAAATAACTAATTTTTTTTTCTTTCTTAACCAACGGCCTAATTGCTACAAGGCAAGAGTATGCAGGAAATTGTGTGTGTGTGTGTGTGTGTGTGTGTGTGTGTGCGTGTGCGTGTGTGTGCGCGCTGTATGTGTGTGTGTGTGTGTGTGTGTGTGTGTGTGCGCGCGCGCTGTATGTGTGTGTGTGTGTGTGTGTGTGTGTGTGTGTGTGTGTGCACTGTATGTGTGTGTGTGCTGCTCAGGCAGAATCCCTAATAGGAGGAGGAAGGATGGGTGGGAGAAAACAACCATATTGACACCCAGATTCCTACGCACCTGGGAAACAGTCAGTATTCCTAAGAGGAATGAGATACCAAAGAGGACAATGGAATGGCAACAACAACAGCAGCAAAAAAAGAAGAGTGCTGGGACAGCTCAGTGTTCTTGAGGATCGACTGTGCAATCTCTTTCATTAGCATCGGATGAGGGGGTTTGAGCCTGAGCCTGGGGACAGATGAAGGTAGAGGACAGGGGTGTGAAGAGGCTTTAAGTACTTCATTGTTTTGAGTTTGTATTTCTTCTTTAAAAAAAAAAAAGTATTTCCTTTTTATTTAATACAGAAAAAAATGTTTCATTGCAGCATTTTTGTACATATGTTGATTTGGCTGATCCTCTTTTCCTATTTCCTTTCCCACTTTCTCGTATTATTCTACCACCAATAGTCCCCTTCTCAGGGTCATGTTTCATGGTTTACACCTTTAATCCCAGCACTCAGGAGGCAGAGGCAGGCAGGCCTCTGTGAGTTCAAGGCCAGCCTGGTCTACAGAGTGAGTTTGTATTTCAGTAGTCATTTGTAATTCCCTGAGCCATCTCTTCTTTATTATTATATCAGTACCTAATGTGTGTGTATGTGTGACACTGTGAAGGTCACTTAGCATCATGAATACTCTGGGCAAGCCCTCTACCAATGAACTGCACCCTGTAGCTTCATCTCTCCTTTCAAAATCTATTGTAGGAGAGAGACTCAATTTGAGTGGGACCAACCAAGAGATGTCTGTAAGTGTACTTAAAGACCTGTTCAGTTCAAGTTGGTTCAGAACACCTGTTATAGAGACACTGATAAAAAGCACTGTAGACTTCTGCCAATGTCCCAAGGTGGAAGGAAGGGCTAGCCGTTTCTGAACTGAAGCTAGCTGTATCACTCCTTTTCTTGTAACACAAAATTTGCTGTCAACAATGGTATTCCTTTCTTGTTTGAGACAGGCTCGCTTGTAGCATAGATTGGCTTCAAATTTACTGTGTAGATGAGGATCAATTTGAACTTCTGAGATTATAGTGCGAACCACCAAGCCCACGGTATACAGTGCTGGGGCTTGTGCCCAGTGCTTCATGTACACTAGGCAAGCACTCTACCAACTGAACTACAATGCTCTGATAGTGGTGATGATGTTTGCTAATTAAAAATTAAATACTTCAAGTATTCCTGGTGTGAGTTTAAAGAACACACAATTTTATTTTAATAATGCCATCACGCTTTGGACTGAATGCCTGTATGTTCATACCATGTTTCTGTGAAAAGTGATTAGTAAGCATGCATATATATATATATATATATATATATATATGAGGAGAGTATCTGTAACATCCACATTACTTTAAAAGCAGACCACATAACATTATATACATTATATATAGTTAGTACAAATAGAAAAAGCCTGTATTATATATTCAGGGGGATTTTCCTTCTTGAACTATATTATTCTCTATTGCTTGAATCTTTCCACACATGTTTCCCACAAACAAGAGCTTCCTCTCCCTTACTCAAGGTAGGGAAAGTCAAGCTGAAGGGAGTGAGAAATCTGCCATATTCGGTCAGTAGTCACGCTGGGATATTCAATTTGTCTCACCAGAGCTTTCCTGTGGATCAAGCAGACTCTAGCAGAGTGCCACTGACAGCTCTCAGGCTACAATGAAAATACAAGACCTAAAAAGGGCAGACGCACTTCGCAATTATATAAACCCATATTTACAAGAAGTATAAGCAATGGTTACTTAGAACTGAATGAGTTATTTAATGTTATATTCATTCAACAAATATTTATTGAGTACCTCCTATGTCCCAGGTACTGAGATAGACAGTAGGGAAAATAAAGACGAATATGATGCTGCCTCTGCCCATAAGCAGCCAAAAGGCCCAGCTTTGAGGTAACCCAGAAGGCCTCGGGAATCCAGAGATGACACACGCTGTAAAAAACACTGGCTTCTTGCTGCCTTGCATAGACTGAGCAGCAGTCTAGGGATTTAGTGGCTTACTGCCTGTAGTTCTGGCCTTTTCAGATTAATGTGACAATATAACAAAGATGTTTGGTAGGTAGTGTGTATGGACTGTACATCTAAATAACATCAAAGTCACACAATCAAGGCCCTTGCATAAAAAACAAAAGTTAGTGGATTAACTTGTTTTTGGTTTATGTTGTGTTGTGTTTGTGTGTGTGTGTGTTTCAGTTGTTTGAATTGAGACAGGGTCTCACTATGTAGGCCAGGCTGTCCTGAAATTCTCTGTGCAGATCAGAGTGGCCTTGAACTCATGGAGATCTGTCTGCCTCAGACTTCCAAGTGTTAGGATTAGAGGTGTGAGCCACCATGCCCAGCCCGATGACCACATTTTTAACATTTTGAGAGCCACCACTGGCTCCCTTGCATTGATTTTTCACATTCTTCAGCAGGTCCTTCCCCTTGTGGGTTGACCTGTTGCTTTAGTTCACCTTTTCCCTCTCCTGATCAATTCCTAAATCTGATCCTGTAGGGTAAACATGGGGAGGCTGCCTTTACTGGGACTGTTTTTTTCTCTCTGAATTTTGAATGTGGCCTATTAGAGTCTATCTCTGAAGCTCCATGAAGCCGCAGGTGGGGCAAGAGTTTTGTTCCATGCTTTTAGGAGATCTTGACTGTAGTACAATTTTTGGGTTCTTACTCAGCTTGACTGTACTAAGTCAGCTGCTCTAATTATAATACTGAAATTCTTCCATGTCATTTGGCAAATAGCTGCTACCTCTAAGTCTATAAATGCCGCACTGCAACTCCAGGCATTTTGCTGATCTACACAGTCCGGCAATCGTGTGTGTGTATGTTTGGGGTGACACCAGAACTCATCCTTCTTTTTCCAAGTCCTGGCATCTGTTCTGTCTAGTCCCTTCCTATGTGGTCACTCATGTTCTCACTATCCTCCTGCCCATCACACTGTATTATGGTCAGTGGTTCTGTGACTTAATGTGGCTAGAATTTAAAAATGATATTTTATTCATTTTTGCCTTTTCCATTACCTGGCCTGGTAGATGGTACTAAGTATCAACTTGCTTATGACCTCATTTCCCAAACCATTACAAGTTTCGTCTTATTTACTTGATGCTACTTTTGAACTGGAAAGGCTATTTTACACCCCATCACTCATTGATGATTAAGTGAGACCAACTCAGAAAAGGCTGTATTTCAGTAGTGGAAGTAATGACATCAAGGGCTTTCACCAAGTTTAATATGTGACAAAGAAGCCGTGGGTAGAATGGCTAACTAAAATTCCAGGATGATTTTTAAATTGTGTGTTTTTTTTAAATATTCGGTTTATTTTTAAAATTTAAAAATCCAGTGTATTTTTAAATATTCTATTTATTTACTTTAAAATGTATGAGTATGAGTTTTGCCTGTATGGGGACTGGGTCTTCTTCAAGAGTAGCATATGTTCTTACATGATGAGTCTTCTCTTCGGCCTCTTAATTCCATGTTTTTAACTCACTCTTCATCTGAGCCTTTTCTGAGAGCCAGGAAGGTTGCCAGATTTAGGTTTCCGGTCTTTCCCCTCGCTACTACTGTGGTTGGGGTGTAAAGAAAAGGCCAATAGGAAATCAGGAAGAGAAGCAAATTTACAAGGGAAGGAGAGGCACAGAAATGGCACAGTTTAGAAAAAGACAGACCAGGAGAACCAGAACTTGTCTCTGTCCAATGGGAGGACAGGATCATCAATTCAATGATGGTGTTTTCAGGATCAGATCCAGAGCAGGGGCTGGGATGGGGGAGGATGTGGACAATCTTATAAACACTTCTCTCCAGGGAACAGTCCCTCTGTGTCTCTCCTTTTCCATTTTTATGAATGGACTTCATTGTCACTCTCAAGGGGATTCCTTCCATATTGTGGCAAAGATGGCCCTCAGGAGCTCCATTCTTGCATTCTACCAACTCAGCCAGCCTTGTTCAGCTAAGTCTTGATTTACTTTAATTGGCTTAGTTTGTGCTGACCAATCACTGCAAACCAATCTCTGTAGAAAGGGAATTGGTCCTTCTGCTGGTCAGACATGGAGCCAGTGGTTCAACCAGCTCCCTCTAGACATACAGGTTGAAAATTAAAAGAAGGGCATTTCCTTAACAGGAAAACCATGGTACAAGCATTAAAAGAAAGGGTAAGAGGTCAAAGGGCAAGAAAAATGTCAGGTGCCCATTGCACTGTTTATGGAACAAGGCAACCTACAGGCAAAATGTCTCCTGGGAGTTTGAGTCCCTTTTCTACCACTTCCTATTTGCTTTTGCTTTAGGACACACTTCATCTCAAAGCCTGTTTCCCCCATTTTTAAGGTGAGGGCCATAGTAAATGCTTGCCAGTGTTACTGTGAAAACTGTCTCATAGTATATTAGAGGAATGATGCTCCCACAGCTCTTCCATGTCTCATACAAAACTGGCAGCTGTTATTGTTAATGTCATTGTTTCATGGGGATAGCAATGAAAACACAAAGGCTAGAGTGGAAATGACCAGGAAGACAGTTGCAGTGCTCTAATTCTGACATCAAACGTACTAGGGTCTACTAGCACTTAGCATCCTTTTCTCCACTTCTCTAACCCAGTGGTTTTCAACCTTCCTGATGTTGTGACTCTTTAATACATGCTGTGGTGACCCCCAACCATAAAATTAATTTTGTTGTACTTCATAACTATAATTTTTCTACTCTTATGAATTGTAATGTAAATATATTTGGAGATAAAGGTTTGTCAAAGAGGCCGTGACCCACAAGTTGAGAACGCTGCTCTAAACCCCTTCCTTCTCAGTCCAACACCACATCTGTCTCTGTCCGAGATATGCATTTGATAGGATGGATGATTTCATCTTCAGAAAAGACAATCATTTGTCTGTGAGTCAAGGAAAGTCAGTTTCAGGTTTTTGGAATGATTATTACCTGAAAATGGCCAAGGCCCATTATAATTTAAACTGGGTAACTAAAAAGGCTAACTTCAATTTTTTTTTTTTTTTTTTTTTTATCTGTAGCCTGGTCTTATAGACCAAAGGAGGTTAGGGATTCAGGAAAGTCAGTTAACGTTCAGACATATTTGTAGAATTTGAGCCTAAGAACCACAACCACTAATAATTCTGCCATTGAGTTTCTTCATGCATAAAACAGGGAGGTGGGGGGAATGGTACTCACCTTAAAAGGTGTGATGGTTAGATGGGCTATCCATGTGAATCATTTTAGTGCCTCCCAAATGTCTAAAGACTCAGTAAACATTAGCTGCTGTTGTCAGGTGCTGCAGCACTGGAGAGCAGTAACTTAGTAAGCTTACTGATCTCTTCCAAGTGAAAGATTTATTCTTTCTGGAGGAAGGGAACTTTAAGGGGGTCTGGTCAGTGCATCTTCTAGGTGGAGTGGCATGTAACTGAAAAGAGAACTCCACAGTCTCTTACCTTAGCCTGTCCCTTTGTGGTGGGCCTTGTGGGCCATCCTTTTAGGCAACAAGTAGAGTCTGACTGTGGGAACACATCCTGTACTCCTTTGCTATTGCCTCTGGGCTCCAAAATGAGTTCTTTGCCCAGCTCTGGATTTCATAAACAGCCATGAGAAGAAAAATTAGCCAAAGTTCAATTGCGTATCAAAAAACCCACAGAGCCAGAGAGTTCTCCCAGGACCCACACAGCTGCTTGGTCTGCTGCCAAGCCATGGCTCTAATGCATGGATACGCCTGCCAGCCAAAAGCCAAAGCCACAAAGCTCTACCAGCCCAGTTAGCCTTGGCATTCTGATATACCAAGGGATCTATTATTTGGGCTATTGTCTCATCGTCAAGTGTAAAGACAGAAGTACCAACCCCATCTGGAAACCAGTGTACTGAAATCACTACCGCTATCCTCCCAGGTCTACCCTACCCCCCTACTGTGAGAACAGGCCTATTGCCTTGTATGATAAAATGGAAAAAAATGCCAGTTTTCCCCACTGGTTGACTGTGGTCTGATTTCTTTGTGGTCATCCTTTCCTATGAGCCTGACTTGGATCAGCCAGTTTCTATTTCCAAGTGCAGAATAACCCTGGGTCCCATGCCAGGAGTTGGGTCTATCTCAATCAGTCTCTAAAGGGAAGTATTCCTGGGGCTCAAGTGTGTTCTCTGCCTCAGAATATAGCAAAGGGGTCCACAGTTCTTTCTATAGTGATATTTACTTTTTTCTACAAATGGATGTCCCAGATCCAGTCACTACATCTTTCTTTTGTAGAAGGCATGATGTTTTGTGCTCTAATCATGTCTCCATTTGGGATTCTGCAGTTACAGACAACAGTTTGCCATCTCTGGAGAAGTTTTGTTTTGTTTTTTCATGTAAGTCAACCAACGCTTATTAGGCTTTTGTTCTGTGTCAGGCACTGAGCTGGGAATTCCACTTAAAAGCCATGGCAAGGGGAGCCTGAGAATGTGGCTTCATTGTGTTGGGTGACAAGAATGCAGGGGACAGAATCACTAAGGCTAGGCCATGGGTCAGCATCAAAAAGTTCTAGGAAAGACCACACAATGCAAAGTCTATTAGATCAGATCATAAAATTATAAATAAAGAGCAAGTTATGAATATCTGTGGATTACTAGAATGTTCAAAATCCATTCTACCAAAAGCACATTTATTCTTAGAAGCACAAAACTTAACAATTAATTTTAAGTAAAAAAAACATTTTTTTGGACAAGGAAATGCAATCTTTACAAAGTGATTTATCTAAAAGCCGAGCAAAGATTACTATACTGAATCTTAAAACTGGCTAAGCTCTAGGCTGATACCTCAGAATTCCCACTTTTTACATTACTATCCGACCACCCTGGCATCTAGTAAAACCAATGCCATGTCTTGGATTTAAGAATTTGAAAACAGAAAGAAATGTGACAGGTCAAAATTTCCCATTCCCTAGCTTTCTGATTACTTGCAAATCCACACAAGGCTCATATATCACTCTCCTCTCGTTCTGTCAGCATCTGAGTGTTTGCTTGTCACGTAAGTGGTGAAAACTTAAGAGCTACGCTGATATGTCCAGCATGTGGAAAACCACTCCCAGCTTCTCTCTGCCCTGAAACATCCAGAGGCTCATGCACACACTTAGACACCCAAACAGACTAATCTGTCCACTCGTGTTCATATCCAACACCATTAAACACTCCTTTGGAAAACAGTGTGCTATGTACAGACTTGCTGGGAAGCTACAGGGTGAGTTCTCAGTCACTAGCCAAGGAGAGATGGGATCCAACCCATCCCTATACCACAGGAAAAAATGCTTTCAACCACAGAGCTGGCTGCAAAAAAATATTCTTTTTGTAGGAAACAAAATGTTTCCATCCTTAGGATTTTTTTTTTTTTTTTTGGTCCTTTCATTGCTATTGAGAGGAAAGACAAATGCTCAAGCAAGAGGCCAAGTAAACATCTGAGAAAACCAAAACCAGGTTCCTCTGCTGGAGAGAGGAACAGGCGGTGAGTGAGCAGTTCACTGGGTGAGTCCAAGGCCTTGGGCAGCTCTGAGCCAATACTAACTCAGGAAATTCTTTACCTGTTTACGGCCTTGGTTTGATCCTACTTCACTGTAGCTCCACTTACTAAGTAGACTTAGACATATTGCTTTACTTTTCTGAGCCTCAGCCTGATATCAAATGTGACTCCTACAAATAATAAATAGCACGTGTCACTACAGATGTGGAGCAGAGGGTATGCAGCTCCATGGTGGTGTGTACATAAAGTCTGATCTTGAGCACAAGAAGAAAAGAAGGAGGAGATGATGATGGTGACAATGGTGATGGTGATACACATAAAGGTTATGGGGTTAGAGGAGATGGCTCAGTGGGTAGAGAGCTCGCTGTGGAGGTATGAGGGCCTGAGTTCACATCTGCACCACAGATGTAAAAAGCTGGCACAAGCAGTACTGTGTACCTACGATTCCAGTGTCTGGGAAACAGAGATGGAAGTTCATGGGGCTACTACTCAGTAAGTTTCAGGTTTGGTGAGAGACCCTGACTAAAAAACTAAGGTGGAAAGTGATTGGGAGTAACATCTGGAACTGACCTCTGACCTCCAAAGGTACATATGCACCATATGTGTGCATGTGCATACACACACACACACCAATGTAAAGGCTACACCTTCACATTGGCTGTATTCAGCCTTGAAAGGCACAGGAATCTGAATTGTCACATGCTGTGCAGGCAGAGTCTAAGTAGTTCTCCTGTGGCCACCTCTCCAGTACACAAGAAAGTCAGTAGCCAAATAAACAGCTGAGCCATAGGATTATTCTATGATATGGCTTCATACAAATAAGTCATGTGGCAAGTTCCTGAAGATAATGAAAAATATTTCGACTGCATAAAGCAGGATGGGAGGTAGAGTGTGACACTGCTTTATCTTCATAGAAGCAGGAAGTGCTGTCACCTTCAAGATCGTTTCTCTTATAGAATAAGAGCAATCCAAGACTGGAGGGCAGCTCACCGCTGTCTGGAACTCCTGATCCAGTGTTACAGTGTTATGGTATCCAGTCCCTTATTCTGGAATCTGTAGGCACTGCACATATATGCATAAACCCATATGCAGACACGCATGTATACATAATTAAAAATAAAAACTCTTTAAAAAAATTAGAAGCATCTATGACTCTCTGTTATAGAAGAACCATCTATCCAAGATCACAAGTCTCATTAGAGACAAAACTTGAAATTATTTTTAAACTATCCTTATCTTTTTGTCAGTGAAAAAAAATCTTTTTTTTCCCAAGGTACCTATAGAAATGAAGACAGTCATTTGCATGTATACTTTATTTTAGAATTAATGGATTAAACTTAATTTTTGAAAGAATTTGAAAGATTATGCTAACTTTCAGTGTTCTCAAATGCAAAAGTGCACCTATGCTATTTCTGAGGCTGGTTCAGTGTTATTGGACTCCTTGCAGACTAATGAAGGAAGTGTGGTTAAAAACTCACAACACCACTGGGTGGTGGTGGCGGCCGGCGGCCACCTTTAATCCCAGCACTCGGGAGGCAGAGGCAGGCAGATCTCTGTGAGTTCAAGGCCAGCCTGGTGTACAAAGTGAGGCAGCGGCGGCGGCCACCTTTAATCCCAGCACTCGGGAGGCAGAGGCAGGCAGATCTCTGTGAGTTCAAGGCCAGCCTGGTGTACAAAGTGAGGCAGCGGCGGCGGCGGCGGCCACCTTTAATCCCAGCACTCGGGAGGCAGAGGCAGGCAGATCTCTGTGAGTTCAAGGCCAGTCTGGTGTACAAAGTGAGTCCAGGACAGCCAGAGCTACACAGAGAAACCCTAGCTTGAAAAAACAACAACAAAAAAACCCAACCAACCAACCAACCAACCAAACAAACAAAAACAAACCTTACAACATCACACCATGTTGAATACTTCAGAGAAGCCAGGAGTAACAGTTACATCTGTACAGATCACCTGCTTCCTTTTCATAGGAGTCTGCTCTTCAATAACCATAGTGAGTATCCTGGTTAGTGTTTACTGTACTGAAGACTATGTGAACTTTCCACACAAGATCTAAATAAATCAACAAGGAACTGGATTCAAATCATTTTTAAAAAAGATGGAGTTTTAGCTATTACTTGTAGTAATAGAAATACGAAAATATCTTAGAAATTTCTGAGATTTTTTACCACTGGAATGGAATGGTGATTTTCTTGTTTATAATTTGAAAAATATTTAAAAAACATTACTTATCTTTATGTGTATGGGTGTTCTGTCGTCATGTATGTCTGCACACCACATGCACACAGGGTCTGTGGAGGCAAGAAGATAGCACTGAATGTTCTGGAACTGGATTTATAGATGGTTGTAGGTGGCTATGTGGGTCCTGTGAATTGAACCTGAGGCTTCTGGAAGAACAGCCAGTGCTCTTAACTGCCGAGCCATCTCCTAAACCCTAATTAAAAAAAAAAAATGTGTCTGTATGAGAGTCTATGTGAGTATATGTGTATCACAGGAGTGCAGGTGCCCACAGAAGCCATGGCGTTACATTTCCCGGGACTGATGCTACATAAGGATAGCTCATCCGTCCTTTCCTGCATTTTGAAGTAGCAATGATCTGCGTCCCTACAAGATCCCTTCTGAAAGTTGTTGTGAAGTCAACAAAGGAGCAGAGTGAAAGCCACGGCCTGCTCACAGAAAGCCAATGGTGTGTCCTGCAGCTGGATGATGCCCATTTTCACAAAAAATCTCCAAAGGCTCAAATTCATTAAGTTAGTAACTGTGGCTTTAGAAAGTATTTATTATGATTTAGGCTGATCTTATAGTCATTAACATGAGGCAAATAGCACACTTCCCAAAATTTAATGTAGAGGTCTCCTCATAGAATATGAGATTGTCCCCGAGTTAGACTCAAAACCCATGACTAACTACTTAACTATCCTTTCTTCTTCTAGAGAACGCTGTGGAATTGCTCTTCTTCGTGTCATCAGAGCATTTAGAGAATGTCGGTGGCTCCTCCACAGTGAATCCACTAAAGGTTGGGAACGGGAACGTGCTATGCTTTCCCCAAGGGAGGGGCGAGACTGGATCTGCTCATGTGGATCCCTGAGGCCCTTCAGTGCACCTTTTCCAGAGGAGGCCTCGTTAGTTTCAAGCCCACTACCCCCATAAGACATTATTTGCAGTCATTAAAATGTTTCCTGAACTTAGATACATCTGGAAAGTTTTGGAAAATCCTACAGGAAGGAGACAAGGGCAAGAGAGCTTCTTTTCCCATGCCATTCAGGAAGCATTGCACAAAATCTTTGCCCTCCAAGACGGCCAGCTCCGGAGCCTAACTGGTCCGGCTAGAGAACCATTAGAGATAAGAGGAGTACTTTGGGGAACTGAGTAATAAAGAACACATCTGGAGTCTTACACAAGCCATTCATCAAGAGAGAAAGTTTTAGACCCATATCAGTCTGTCAGAGAAACGGGGCTCATCCCAGGAGATTCAAGAGAGAGAGATTTAATTTTTGGAACTAGCTACACATGCTGTGGAAAGGCTGAAAGGAAAATAGAATAGTAATGACAAGCAGCTGTCTCCATTGCAAGGGCTGGAGGACCAAAAAAGAGGTTCCACTGTTGCTGGAGCCCAGAGGCTGAAGCATTTCAGCCATTTGGACAGCCAAGGGATCACAGATAGGATCCAATGGCAACTGCCTGAAATACTACTGGAGGCAGGGAACAGGGGAGGCTGAAGAATACATAGCTTCTTTATATTTATCCTCAGTGAATAGAAAGGGAGCCTTGGAGATATGAATTGTAGGGGTCCATTCTCTTGGGACATGGAGCTGAGTCTAGAAGGGCAGGAACAACAACTGAGAGGCAATAAGCTACTGACTGGAGTGATGTGCAAGGCAGATTCCTGATTGCCAAGTTGTAGGGGGTGTTCACAAAAATCTCGAACCTGTGTGTTCTCCTAATTCACTGCTTATCGTACCCTTTGACCCCAAACTTGCAGGAGTTAGCCAGGGAAGGAGGCATGGCTACCCACAAGAGACCCCCTTCCCTGAGAGAGCAAAGTCTGTTCTTTCCCTAGCCCTAGTAGGCATCTCCAAGTATTTCATTCTGATGGCTGTCTGTTTAGAAGCTAGGGTTGTAACAGGAAAACAGCCTTGAGGGTAGGGAAGAGAAGGATGGGAAGTAGTGACAAAGGACAGGGGAAGATGAAATTCCTACTTAAGACGCTGTGCAATCATGAGAGATCCTTTCGTATCTCCACACTACTTCCTGAAGGGAGTCGCTGAGGCTGGTAGAAACGGAAGCAGGCACACTGTCACACAAGCAGGGACCTTCAATGCTCCAAGCAGTGCCAGCTCTCTCCTTTCCCAGCACTTGCCTCCCTCTTTGGTCTATTCTTTGGTTCTAGCCTACTTCAGTGGGTAGTAGCTTCACCCACTCACCCACGGCATCCCACATTCCTCCAGATGGCTTTTTTGTGCTTAGTTGCTGTTGATCCTGCCTTCTCACCATCTTGTGGCTCTTTTTAGTCCCATAGCCACAGTCTGGGCTCAGGCCCTCATTTCTTTGCATTCTACCCCCAATCCCCCCAAATCTCTCCAATCTGATGTCACAGCATGGGGGTTAGGGTGGGGTGTCCTTCCCTTGCTCTGTCTTCAGCTTAGGTCCATCTTACTCTCCTTCCTACACATCACACAGGCACATATCTTTCCCGTAGCATCAGAGAAGGGCCCTTTGCAGTTCCCACCTCAGCACCTTTACTCATGGCTTCCTTTATGTACTTGGCAAACACCAACACACCTTTTATGTTTTGTCCCAAAGAACATATTTTCCCCTAATCTTTTTCTGATCCTCCCATCCTGATGAGTTTAAGCATCCCAACGTGGAACCTGCACTGAACTCACTATAGTCCCCTCCGTGCCTGCTTATATGTCTTATACGGGTATAAGTCTAATTCTTCCTCTTAGATCTCCTTCACTAAGATAGTTATTCGACGTCACAGTCCTAGTGTTTGTCATATATATCCATCTGGGAAAGACATGAAGCACAGAAGGAAGATAGAGAGAAAACAGGGGTGTCCAACAAAAACAGCTAAAGCCCTTGTCTAAATAAAGACAGAAGAATTAGGATAGGACCTGTGTTTATGGGCAGACACACACAAAGGACTATTACAGCAATTACTAACATCTTAATAAACTTTGTTACCAAAGGCTTTATGAGTACTGTATACCATGTCAGTCTGTTTTGTGTTGTTATATCTGAATACCACAGACTGAGTAATTAGTAATGTACAGAAATGTATTTCAGTTTTGTGCCTGGAGCATCTGAGATTCCTACCATAATGACATTAAACTATTCACAAAATCTTATGGCCCAGCCACCTCTTAAATATCTTGTCTTTAAAATAAAATTAATGAGTTAATTAATTATATGTGTGCACAAGTGTGCATATCTCAGGGTTGGTCCTCATCTTTCCAATTCACTGAGGCAGAACCACTCTGGAACTGCTATTGTACTGTATACTCCCGGTTAGCTGGCCTTCAAGCTTTGTGGGAAATTCTCCTGTTTCTGTCTTGCTATTAGAGTGTGGGGATTGCAGATCTGCATCTGGCTTTTTATGTGAGTTCTGGGGACAACCTGGGCTACCAGGCTTTCATGTCTAGTCCTTTTACCTACTAAGCCATCTCCCTACCGTGTCCCAGTCCCATCTCTTAACACTGTTGCTTACCGTAACCATCAACTTTCCAACATATGTTTGGGGAGGGACATTTAAACTGTAATATATACTTTTTTAACTGGGGGGGGGAGTCACATTTTAATATGTTTTAATAGATTAGAAAAATGAGCAAGGCGTTACTGATGCTCTGGCAGTCCCTCCCTTATTCAACTCATCTCTATGAATTTTCTTAGGAAATATTTGGCCTCTGGACGATCACACCATGTAGCAAGAGTCCCAGAGACTGCTGCTCCACTGAGTCTAAGATTACAAGCAGTGCCTTAGAGGACTGGCTCTCTCACATCAGTGGGATGAAATGCTGATGTCTGTCAGCTGGATCTCAGAGTAGGGGGGTGGGGATGGCAGACAAAGGCAAGGGCAGTGCCAGAATGGAGTCACAGTAGGAAATGAAGATCAGTTACAAAGAAGGGCCTAACATCCCCGAGTGGCTCATGTCTGGAGAGAACACAGTAGAGATGTCTATTAATAAAAGAGAGCCATTTGGTGTAAGAACAGCTGTTGAAGGGCTGGATGCCATGTTGAATCTGTTAAGCCTTTCTTTCTGAAGGAGGTACCCGTGAAAGAACACAGGATGGCCAGTCATCTCATTTCACTCAACACTGACAGGATCCACAGTAGAGTGTGGGGATGATACTTTCAGACAACAGACAACTCAGGATTGAAAAGTAAACCATGAAGTTGCTTCCTATGTGGGAAAATGACTATTTAAGGGAAAAGTATGGGGTTAGATGTAATCTATATATTACTCTGATCACCCATGAAGGAAGAGATGCATTTTGGGGGTCTACCATGGGCCCTGCCCATTCTCACTGTGGAGGACATCCTAGGTTGATGGGCAAAGGTCTGTCCTAAAGGGGGGCGAGACTCCACAGAGATGCCCTCCTATTCTTCATTGACAATAAAGGGCACAACACTGATGCTGAAGCCAGTCCATGGAAAAGATGCTGCTGGCAAGACTGTAGCTTGGAAGCTGAAGGAGGAAAGGGGCAGGGATTTCTTTGCCTGAGTGGTAAGATTCATGGAGATGCCTTAGGGATCATTCTCTCTCAGAACTGCTCTGGTAGCACACGGAGCCACAGAGTCATAGGAAATAACCAAGGGTTGCTAGACAGAGATCAAAATAGCCTTCTCAGTTTAAAGATCATTCCATTCTTTGAAGGACACATTCTATCAAATATAATAATATATCAAATAACATATAAATTACCACGGGTGGCTACCACACAGGGGTTGAACAGAGGAATTAATTCCAAGTGCACGTATGAGCAACCTTACATTAACATGGGATTTAGTGTAGGATGAAGGTTAAAAACCCAGAGGTGTAGGTGAGGAAGCACATATGTGGGATTGGAGCTGGACACAAGACAGAAGGAAAATTCTGGGCCAGAAGCCATGTGATTTAGAGCCAAAATTTAAAGCTCTATAAACCCCGGTGTATTCACTTATAAATCATACCTAGAAATGCCTACCCCATACACAGAGTTATTATGAGGCTTGAAAAAGAGAATGCCCACAAAGAACTTTAGAAGAGTAACTGGCCCAAAAGAAACCCAATAAATAGTTGGGATAACAAAGCAAAGAAACTCCAAAGCCAGGTCTGTGGGGACTTGGGTGGAATGCTCCCAGTCTCCTCCCAAATATACCCAGGACCTCATTTCTGTTTTATGAGCTTTGTAAAGGTGTATCTCATCTGCAGTTCTAACAGGCAGTGAAGGGTTCTGTTGGGGAAGGCTGTAGCATAATTCCAGCCCAGGGTCTTACCGCCAGTTCTGAAAAGAAGTTGTAGAAAGTAGGGAGTGGGATACAACCACCACAGCTTGGCTGCCCAAAGGTGTTCCCAAAACCACAGTCCCTTTTGTAACAATACAGTGGGGATGCAAGGTCAAGCACACACAGTCATTGTCCAAGATGCCAAGACTCAACAGCTCTGCCAAGCCCAGAAGGGAAACTTCCAGAAGGAGACCCTAAGTGAAAGACCTGTTCATGCATTTCAACCAAGGCAGTTGTCAGAAGCCACTGGCTGATTTAAAAATCCAGAGAAGGCTGGGGATGGAGAGGGGCAACAGGGTAAGAGGAAGGCAAAGGGAAGAAAGGAGTATGTCAGTCAACTGGAAACTCCAAGTTGGATAGAGCAGCAGAAATCAGGAAAGCCCAATGACTTAAATTGCTTCTGACAACCAATCATGCATTGATAATGTGTAACATATCATAAAATGTTATGGTAATGTAAGACTTCATAAATTCAAACTGAATGCCAGACACATACTCATTTACCCTCACACTTCCATTATATAGCCCCTTGTCCATATCCCGCCTGCCCCTAACTTTGTAAGCTGTTTAGATGCCGGCAGAGCCCCACTCTACCCACTGCTGCAATCAGTGACGGTAGGAAAGATGGGAAATACAGATTAGCATGGTATCTTACTTTGTACTCTCAGCCACAGCCCCTCAAGAGAAACAGCAGAGGCCATAGGAACATCCAAGTGCACTGTATAGATTCTCTCTGGCAACAGCTGCCAGACACCAGTGCTATGAGCAGGACCTGTTTCATTGTCAAGTAGAATGTACTGTTTGGAGTCGCAAACCCAGACAGAACCCAGAGCTTCTTCACCAGCCATTGCCAGGAGTATTTTTTTTTAATAATTTATTTTTTATTTCTTCAAGTTATATCTCAATCACAACCCCCTCCCTACTCCCCTCTCCAGTCCCATCCACCCTCCTCCCCCTCAACCCCCATCCTCTTCCCTTCCTTTTTTTTTTTTTTTAGTTTAAGGTATTTCTTTTTCCCCCCAACAGCTCTCCCTTTCAGTCCAAAAAATGGTTCTTTTTCTTCGTGATCATGGTATCTCCCCTGCCAGGTAAGTATGGTTCTCTTTCTTATAACTATAAATACAATACAAAACAACAGATATAAATAGGCCACAATTGTAAGAGTTATATGGCTTAGCATACATTCCCAATGTCCAGTCCATATGTATTTGGCACCTGACTTTAACATTCTACTATCTAACCATCTCCATGAGTTTAAAGTTCTATATCTAACTCAGCTTTCATACTAACTTGCCTCATAATTTTAAAAATATCTTCTTAGATCCAGAACACCCTCTTGATTCCTAAACAACTCAAAATTTAACTATGAGACTCTAGCTATCTATTCTTCAACCACCTCAGAGACCTGAGAGGGATAAATATATCTGATTATATAGGAAGTGCAGGGCCTGCAGCTTCCAAAACTAAGAAATGACATACCAGTGGCTGCCTGGACAGTCCCCATTTTCTCTCCATACATTACAGCATCAATCTTCAGCCATTTGGCCCCGTTTCTCTGACAGACATTGATTGTAGAGCAGGAATTATGAAGGACTTACCTACCCTGTCTTGGCAGAGCTAGGCTGTCGACTTATCTGCTTCCAAGTTTTGTCCTTTTTGGACAGAAGTCTGTCTACAGTTGAAGCAATGGGTTTTTCTTGCCAAGAGAAAGGCTTACCACCAATTCAATCATCTCCCACTGGAGATTCTTCAATGCTCATCTTCTACTTGGAGTAGAATAGGGGGTGCTGTCAGGAGCTGACATGTCTCAATATCAAAAAATCTTAAGTTAAGAAAACATCTTTGAATGCCATATTCTGCAGATCTCTTGAGGTTTTTGAAGATGCCCTATCTATCTCTTATATTTAGATAAGCAAATATTGCTTGTCTCTTAGCAACTTGATTTCTGAGTAGCTTAGAAAATAACTGTGATAGACTGTCATAGTAACTAACAAAATGACATGTTTTCATGGCTATTAGTTTCCGTTTCTTAATTATCCTAAACAGTTTATGTCAGTTGGTAGCAAGAGGTCAAAACTTGACATTTCATTTTTAAGTATTACTACGAACAATACCTTTAAGAAGCGTTACCTTTAATTTTGTATCAATATACAAAGATCAATACCAATGTGGCCAAATATAATCTTAATTTTGTATCAATATACAAAGATCAATACCGATGTAGCCTAACACAATCTTAATTTTACATCATTATACAAGGGTCAATACAAAACAATGCTAAGAACAAGGGAAGAAAACATCAGACAGACTTATCATTCCTTTGTGTCCCTACTCCTGGGTGGGAAGTGCTGTTCTCACAGGTAACTCAGTACCCTTTGTAGGTAAGTTAAATGTCATTCTAGATCCAGCTGTCTTTCAGGAAAAATCAGAGTGAAGGAGGGAGGGCAAGAAGGGGAGGGGAGGGAAGAGAGGGAGGAGGAGGAGGAAGAGAAGGAGGAGGAAGGGGAAGAGGAGAGAGAGAGAGAGAGAGAGAGAGAGAAAAAGAGAGAGAGAGAGAGAATAAAGGGCATTAACTGTGACCCAAAAGAATCATTAAGTCAAATGTCACTATCCAGTTCCTCATTTAATTCCTACACTTAAAAATTTAAATAATATCCATTCCTCGGTTGAGGGACATCTGGGTTTTTCCAGTTTCTAGCTATTACAAATAAGGCTGCTATGAACATAGATGAGGAAACTTCCTTATGATTCCATGAGGAGACATTTGGGTGTATACCCAGAAGTGGTGTGGCTGGGTCTTGAGGTAGAGATATTCCAAGTTTTCTAAGATATCACCAGACTGACCTCCATAGTGGTTATACAAGTTTGCACTCCCACCAGCAATGGAGGAGGGTTCCCCTTTCTCCACAACCTCACCAGCATGTGCTGTCATTTGAGTTTTTGATCTTAGCCATTCTGACAGGTATGAGATGGAATCTCAGAGTCATCTTGAGTTGCATTTCTCTGATGATTAAGGATGCTAAGCATTTCTTCAAGTGTCTCTCAGCTATTAGGGATTCCTCCTTTGTGAATTCTCTGTTTAGCTCTGTTTCCCAGTTTTTGATTGGATTATTTAGTTTCTTGGCATTTAATTTCTTGAGTTCTTTGTAAATTTTGGATATTAGCCCAACCCAGATGTCCCTCAACCAAGGAATGGAAAAAAAAAAAACCAAAACAACCAAAACTGTGGTGTAGGTACATCTACACAATGGAATACTACTCAGCCACCAGAAACAATGAAATCATGCAATTTGCAGCTAAGTAGCTGGAACTAGAGAAGCTCATCCTTAGTGAGCTAACCCAGACTCAGAAGGATGCACATGGCATCTATTCACTTATAATTGGATTTTAGCTATATAGTACAGGATAACTATACTACAGCCAATGCACCAAAGGGAACAGGAACATAGACTTTGTTACCTGTCAATGAGACACTTTGCCCTAGTGGAGCTGCCTTGTAGGCCCCAGTGTATGAGGAGGCTCTTAGCCCTCATATGACTGCTGAACTGGGGCAGGGGACTGATATGTAGGGCCACTCCACTCCGGAAGGAGGAGTGGGATGGAAGGGATAGGGGGTAAAGGATAGGGTAGGAGGGTGGGACTGGGAGGGGTGGAAAGAGGGTACTGTGATGGAGATGTAACCTGAAGTAATAAATAAACATTAAAAAATTTAAATAATAGTAACATCAAGAAAACCTCTTATACCTCAGACAACATGGAACCTGGCAAGAAGAACATGGCCCTGGAGTGGAACAAACCTGTCTCTACATCCAGGAGCTTCCATTGAATATATCTTATTTATCTTACCAGCCCAGCTTTCCTTTGTAAGACTGGAGATGATGAGATCTGTGTTGAAGACCCTTGTGGGGATTAATGAAAACCATGTATATGAAAGAGTCAAACCTGATGCCCTTACATAACCCTGCAGGTGCTGTCACAGGCTAGTGCCTCCTCCCCCAAGAACCTTTTAGTTCTGCCTGGAGCTCTGGGAGCAAGCATGAGGCCCCTAGACAGCAGGAAATAGGCCCCATGCAGGCTGCCTCCTGCTTTTTGTTACCTTCTGTCTTGCAGTGCCTTTTCACAATGAACATGTTAGACTCAAATAATGGGATAACTACAAAGCATCTTCCACATTGGAAAAACTAAGAAAAAGGCCAGAAAAATGATTGAAAGCCCTTAACCTATGAAGGCAGGCAACAGGAAGCTTGAGGTTTAAGGGTGTCCTTCCAAGAGCATAAATGATGCTTGCAGGAAATTATCTATAAGCACAGATTCTTTTTTTTTTTTTTTTTGGTTTTTTGAGACAGGGTTTCTCTGTGTATCCTTGGCTGTCCTGGACTCACTTTGTAGACCAGGATGGCCTCGAACTCACAAAGATCCGCCTGCCTCTGCCTCCCAAGTGCTGGGATTAAAGGCGTGCGCCACCACCGCCCGGCTAAGCACAGATTCTTAACTTTGGAAATTTCATGCTCACTATGAATGGAGTTCAATGAGGAAAAAGATACTGAGTCTCCTATCTGAGCTCAACGTTTAAAGATTGACTTCTATAATTAATTGCAATGTACAGTAAGGTGCTTGTGAGAATTATTTTTCTGCAGAGTTCTGTAAAATGTTTTTATGCACTACTGCAAGCCATAGGAGATATAAATAGCATATCACCTATTAGCCTAGGAATTTGGGTGGGTTTGGGGACCTTTCTTTCTTTCTTTTAAAACTCAAAGTCTATCTTTTTTTTTCCTTTATTTTTTATTTCTTCAAGTTACATCTCAATCGCAGTCCCCTCCCTATTCCCCCTCCAGTCCCATCCTCCCACCCTCAACCCCCCATCCTCTTCCCTTTTTTTTCTTTTAAGTTTAAGGTATATCTTACTTCCCCCTAAAGTTTCCCCTTTCAGTCCAACAAATGGCTCTTTCTCTTATAATAACAAATACAATACAGTACAACAGAGGTAATTAGGCCACAGTTATGAGGGTTATATGGCTTAACGTACATTCCCAATGACCAGTCCAACACAATTTTAAAAGTATCTTCTTAAATGTATAACACTCTCTTGACTCCTAAACAACTCAAAATTTAATTATGAGACTCTATCTATCTGTTCTTCAATCACCTCAGAGACCTGAGAGGGATAAATATATCTGATTTTATAGGAAGTACAGGGTCTGCAGCTTCCCAAACTAAGAAATGACATACCAGTGGCTGCCTCGACAGTTCCCATTTTCTCTCCATACATTACAGCATCAATCTTCAGATGTTTGGCCCCATTTCTCTGACAGACATTGATTGTAGAGCAGGGGTTATGAAGGACTTACCTACTCTGTCTTGGCAGAGCTAGGCTGTCGACTTACCTGCTTTCAGGTTTTGTCCTTTTTGGACAGCATTCTGTCTACAGTTGGAGCAAGGGGCTTTTCCTACCAAGAGATAGGCTTGCGACTAATTCAATCATCTCCCACTGGAGATTCTTTGATGCTCATCTTCTACTTGGAGGAGAATAAGGGGTGCTGTCAGGAGTTGATATGTCTTGATAAAGAAAAATCTAAAGTTACGAAAACATCTTTGAATGCCATATTCTGCAGATCTCTTGAGGTTTTTGAAGAGGCCCTATCTATCTCTTATATTAGGGTAAGCAGATGTTGCTTGTCTCTTAGCAGGTTTATTTCTGATTAGCTTAGCAAGTAACTATAATAGGCTGTCATAGTACCTAACAGAATGACCGGCTTGCATAACCATTAGTTTGCATTTCTATTGTATGCTTATTGGTTTGTTTGTTTAGTAGTTCTCTCTCCCAGGCAACGAGACACTTTTCACTGATGGTACTGCTTCGTAGATCCCCAATGAATGAAGAGGCTCTTGGCCCTCATACAACCTCTCAACTGAGATGAGGGACTGTTATATAAGGAAACCCCACCCCAGAGAAATGGGATGGAAGGGTTAGGAGGTAAAGAAAAAAAAATGAAATGTGATGTTTCGGCCTTTTACTACTAACTGTCAGAGTCTATCTTAACAGTCATCAGAGAAAATGAAAACAAGCAAGATGTCAAGAATGTGAAGAAGTGAATTCTAACTCCATGTCCACTTCTTTTACTTGCTAATTTCATGACTGTGAATCAACCACTTAATCCCAAATACTTGTCCAACTGTGTAAAAAAGGAGGCTTGAGGAGAGCATGAGTCTAAGAGTCACTATGGTGAGAGTCACCAACAGCTTCCTAAAGACTTCAGGTCCTGCTCTATATGCCTTAACAGACTCCATCAGTGAGGAGAGGGCCCAGGACCTCAGAGATCACAGGCACCTTAGCTTATCCAGTGACTAGCTGCAATTAGGAGCCACTGCATAAACTAGGGGGTTATTTCAAATGAGACACTGTTGTATTCTAGTGGAAGTGGACATTCAAATGTCAATCAGTTCATAGTTCATGAAGATACAAAGTCCTTCGTTCCCTTTACTTTCCCCAATGAAAGACATACCCTATGGTTTCTTCACTCATAACTAAAGAACCAAGGCTAAAATGCAACATCCTGTCCAACCTTCATTTTCAAATGAGCCAAATACATTTCAACATCCTTGACTCACAGGTCAAGGCCTTGTCCAAGAGATTTCATAGCTGTTTCCTATGCTGCTTCCCAACTGAAAGCATTTTTATTTTTATTTTTTAAGCTAGACAAACAGGGACTTCAGTTTGGTTCCAAAGTCCTGTGTCTCTTTTACTTCCTGTAATTCTCAGATTTCTCTTAAAAAAAAAAAAAAAATCTCACCCAGCTATTTGGCTTTTCTTTCCTTTGCAAGTTAGGGTTGGGAGGGTCCCTGCACCAGGGGATTTGGAACTAGACAGTAGTATGTAAAAATGAAACTTCTCAGAGTTGGAGTAGAGTGAGGGAGAGAGGTTTATTTCAGGGGATTCAGCTGTCTGAGATCCCTGCATAGACCCAGCACAAGGCCCCTGATGGTTGAACAGCAGGATCCTCAAAGAGAGAAATAAGGACACGTAATAATAAGTCTGCCACAAAATAAATAAATAAATACATAAATAAATACTTTATACACATATATGTTTTCTGTACTTTTTGGTGTTTTAGGGTATTTTCTATTTTGAAGTGGTGATAACGCTTTTTACAACTCTATTTGACAAAAATGCTTTAATTTTTATTTAAATCTATTTGACAAAAAATGCTTTCATTTTTATTTAAACTTTCAGTGTATCTAAGGTGCTCAAAATCTCCTAGGAAAGATCCACTCTTGAGTGAAGCTCCAAGATCTGTTATAGTTGAAGATTAGAATAAAGGAACTTCAGCAGAATAGCACCAGGGACCAACTGCACTTGTGTTTTTAACTGTAAATACCCAAGTCTTTAAGAGAGAGCCCCTTTACTGGGATCCATTAAGAAATAGTGATATTGAGCATACTGACTTTTTTCTTTTTGAAAACATTATTATTATTTATTCTTTTTATGTGTATAGATGTTCTGCTTGAATGTTTATCTGTATACCACATGCATGCAGTACCTGTGGATGACAGGAGAGGGTATTGGATCCCTGGACCTGGACTTATAGATTGTTGTAAAGTGCCATGCAGGTGCTAGGAATTGAACCTGGGTCCTCTGGAAGAGCAGCCAATGCTCTTAACTGCTGAGCCAATTCTCCAGTCCCTATACACTGGCTTTTTTCCAAGAAGTCATATCAAGTTTGTTTTTTTTTTTTGTTTTTTTTTGTTTTTTTGTTTTCGTTTTTTCGAGACAGGGTTTCTCTGTGTAACCCTGGCTGTCCTGGACTCACTTTGTAGACCAGGCTGGCCTCGAACTCACAAAGATCCACCTGCCTCTGCCTCCCGAGTGCTGGGATTAAAGGCGTGCGCCACCACCGCCCGGCTTCATATCAAGTTTGTATGTGTGTGTTTATATGTGTGTTTCTTGTAGGTGGTAAGAAGGATCTGGATATGTGTGTCTTAAGTGTGGAGACAGCAATGGGGTGTTGACTTGATAACTGTGCTGTCCTTTTCTCAGACTTGTGAGAATGCTCTGTGACACCAACTCAACATAACTGTTCGTGGTCACAGCAACCTTTCAAGTAGAATTTCCTCAGAGTTTTCTTTACCTACCTACCTACCTACCTACCTACCTGGTGGCCTGAAAAAAAAAAAAGAATTCTTTAAAAGTTACTATTTTCCTAATCTGTTTAGAGCACTTCTGAGTGAAGAGTATGGGCAAGAGTTCAGATTTCACACTTGAGCAGTCTGAAAGGGAGGGAACATTCATACTCAAGGTGATGTACTTGGCTTGAATTCCATGTTCCCTTGGCTATTTCTACAGATATTTATGCTTAAAAGAATTTTCCTCCCTCCTGGTAGCATTGCCAAGTTCTAGTTTGTGTGTGTGTGAGCTGTGAGTTCTCTCTCTCTCATTTTCTCTTGTTCTCTCTCCCTGACTAAAAACAGCAGATGAACAGATGTATGGGGGAGGGGGGTGAAAAGAAGGCAAGATAGCATGATCACCTAGAAGCTGTCTATGAGAAAGGTTTATGTTTGAGGTAGGGCAACTAAGTATGATCACTCTGCATCAGAAATCTTCAGAGAAATCTGGAAGCAGAGACACAAAACTGTGGCTTACATCACCTAACATCATTTACAGTTTGAGTGAATATGGGTGTAAGTCTCATATTCTGGCCAAATCTACCTTAAGGACTTCTGTGTAACCTCAAACATTCAAGCCTCTGTGGTGGCTGAAGGATCCCTCAGTCATGTGACAAGGGCCAAGTTCAGGGCTCTGGCATGGTTATTTAAAGGAACTCCCATGAATATTCTGGTAGACTGGCTCCCACTCTTCCATAGCTCTCAGCAGATTGTTCCTGAAGTGTCATCTTGCTCGGTATTCCTGTTACACTGCTATAATGGTCGGATATGAAACTTTTTAGCTGACTACTAATGCTTTAAGGAACTCCTAAACTGCAACATTAAATATGGGAAAGAGTGATTCAAGACTGAATTCACATATTAATAAAATAATGTTTCTTTATCCTCATTTTGTATTATGACAATGGCTTGTGATTAGCCCAAGTTGGCCTGGAACTTGCCTCCTATTGCCTTGGCATACTAACAAGGATTTGTCTGCCTCTTTGTTTTTTTACTTTCTTTCAGAACAAAGGGCTTATATGTGTGCCAGACAATGTCCTTAGCTCTGAAACTACACCTTCAATGGGCTCCTAATTCAGGGCTTGTGAGTACAGCAAGAGACCTAAGTGCCTAGTACAACTGTGATCCCAAGGGACCTGGGGTGGATGAAGGCTTGTGTTTTCACAGGGATGTCTGAGTCTTTGAAAAGTACAAAATGGATTCTGAGAGAATTCCATCATCACAAAGGAAACACTGCATGGATACTCAAGTCCAACACTAAAAACAACCTACAGCATTGAGAAAAACTACAGACCCAAATCAGGATTAGGATCTTGAGTATATAGTATTGGTCCTGTCAACAATATATTGACTCACCCCTCAAGTGTTCAATAACTTTAAGGTGCTCCTGAGTAAAAGATGAAAATGCTATTATAAAGTCTATTCAAATAAACTTCCTATATGAAAAGGTCACCTACTTCCAATCTGTTGAAATAAGAGAGTCATAATATTTATTTCATCAAGATGGTGTGAGGCTTAGCCAGGATTAATTTATTTCATTACTCCTTCTAGGGTACTTCAAAATTTATATAATGCCATATGTGGTTTGTAGGAACAAACTTCATGAGGATTTGATGAAAAGGACTCTGAATGTTTCATCAGGATTTGCATCATTTTCAAGCATAGCCACCCACACTCCAACTTTGTGAGTCATCACAAGGAACATGGTACTTCAAAAACTTCCCAAATGCTAGTCTTGGCCAATTCACTGTATATATTGCTGCCTCGTCAATCATTCTAGAACATTTATCAGTGGTAGAGCCTTCTATGGCTTTTACATTTACTAACTATTCATGTTCTTGTAGAACATACCACTCTCATGGTTGTCTTTCCAAGTAAACTGAGCAATGAGAGGGTATCTTTCTTCATTCTTTGATTCTAGCATCTTCCACAGTAATGAGCAGACATGGAGTGATTCAATAAAGATTTGTCAAAGAAATGCTGGGAGGAACACTCTGTTCAGTTACAAGACAGAATCCAGCCTGTGCCACCGGATATGAATGCCTTCCTGCTGTTCTTCTGTGCTGCGCATCATCCTAACAGCTCCCCTTTCTGCCTGTCCTCAGTTACCTGTTACATAAGGCACAGGCTCTCAACCTTGGTAGTACATTAGAATCACCTGGGTGAGCTTTACACATGTAGCGGATGCTGATACTTCCGTGTGCTCTCCTGTTGCCCCTTCCCAAGCAGAGATTTTGCTTGAGCTAGTCAACATGGAGCTCTGGCACTGCTATCTTAGAAAAGTGCTCATGCTGAAGCTTCAATGAAGCCAGGCTTGAGAACACCTGCTGGAATTACTCAGGTCCCACCCTCTCCTGGTATCTTCTCAGGATGCCCCAATGGTTTCACCTTTCTTTAGATTCACAGTGGGTACTGTTTTAGCCATCCATGCCAGACACTGCCTTGTGGTAGTGCCTCAGTATCCCTTACTCTGGACTTCCTCTTGATTATTCATGGATGCGCACATGTGCAAACATAAAATTTTCCATCCTTGACTGGAAGGTGCTCAAGATCAGAACGATGCCTTCTTCTTTCTGGCATCTCTATGCCATGCACATGGTGAGCTCATAAACATTTTTGGATGATTTTAAAATGATATGGACAAGTTGGGTGATTGTGGCGCACACGTTTAATTCCAGCACTTGGGAGGCAGAGGCAGGTGGATCTCTGTGAGTTCAAGGCCAGCTTGGTCGACAGAGTGAGTTCCAGGATAGCCAGGGTTACACAGAGAAACCCTGACTTGAAAAACAAAAATAAATAAACAAACAAACAAATAAATAAATAATAAATAAATTAACTAAATGATAAGGACAAGAGTCAACTTACCCTAATTCTACTCTAAAGACATGTCTTCAGTTAGAAGAAAAATGTTGTAAAATGGGCAGAGCAGGATTGAAGCAGTGAAGGGGTGAATAGAAGCAAAGTGGAAAAGAAGAGGCCTGAATTAGTTCAAAAGAAAACTCATCCCAGCTTCTTAAGGTTTTTGCAAACACTGAAGCAGAATAAACAAGAGATTTAACTTGGCTTGTACCCTGATAAGGAAATTTCTTTCTTAGTTACACAATTTTACAAAGTTTCCACGGTGTGAAGAAAATAATCAGCCAAGGGGGACTCCTTCCCCTAGACAATATATTTAACTCTTGGGCTTCTCAGCTTGACCTGATCCCTTCTGGCCCTGTGATCTCAGACTAAGCCTTACATTCAAGAGCCTAAGTGCAGAATAAAACATAATCCTCATTCCATAAGCCTGATCCCTGGGTAGAGTGGTTTCTGTTTGTGGACTGAAAACAAAACAAAAAGCAAGAGACAAAAAGCCAAAAAAAAAAAAAAAACCAAAAACCAAAAACCTATATCTGCTCTACCTTCAAGTTGGCACCTCAGAGACAGGACTGTCCTAAAATGGCCTTACATGCTCTCCTGCTGGTAAGCACCGTAAGAAGGTATTTCTAGATTAACTTTAAAGGATTGTTTTGTTACCCATATCATCAAAAAGCCTTCTCTTCATATGGTTTCACTACTTTGTCATGAACTAAGACCACAGGAAAGACTGAGTGACTCACTAAGCCCACTATCTGCCAAGGCAGGATAAGGTCATGAGATTGAGACGTGCTTCCTATATTGAATACTATCCTGGGTATTAGGTAACAAATTTAACAGCTTATTTCTACAGAGAAATTAAATGTAGGTTCTCTCATCTGGATTGGTAGTCTGGTCATATTTTTATTAATTGTTCATTGTTGTTTGAAAACAAGACCCAAATGCATTCAATTCTGCTGCTGATTGATTAGAAACCAGGGCAACACATTTTCCTTCGTAGATCATACCAATGACCAATCTAATGGGATATGAGTTCATAGACTGTCAATGGTCCATCCAGACTTTGTTCCTGTTGTTTCTCATGATGATCAGTGGACATGGATGAACAAAATATGGTTTAAACTTTATTTATTTATAAATTCTATATAGAATTAGAGAAACTAGAATCTAGAAGCCTGTATTCTATGATACTGCATGTGAGAGATCACAGAATTGGTGTGTTACAGGAGGAAAGCCATCTCAAATCAAAGGCAGAGATACTATGAGTTTTAAAGAGGTAGGGTCTATTGTCCATGAAGTCAAAGAATTGATACTGATGTTAAGAATACAAGGGTCCTTGTACTTACAGATAAGCACTAAGGGAACCAGGAATGTTAAATACACAGGCTTGTTTCTTCAATAGAAGGGAAGTATAGCTATTTTGTATACCAGAAGGCTAGGAGTGGATATATAGTTAATAACCTGATGAACTTTGCTATCTGTAGGGCCAGGCCTCACCCAAGTCCTCCAGAATATTTATCCCAGATCTTTCCTCCTTAGACCTTTATCTTTAGCTTTGGTTCTTAGTCAACAGAATCCATCTTTACGAGAGATGTCACATGTACTTTATAGCCTGGTGACCTCTACACTATCTGTGTGACTAAGACAACACCGGATCCTAGGCCCTCAAGCAATAGAATCCATCTTTATGGAAGAGGTCACATGTGCTTTAAAAAAGAGTTTTGATATAGTCATGCCTTAAGCTTTATTGAGCACATGAGATCGAGATAACTGTTACCGGGAAACTTATTTCCAAAATTGTATTGTACTTAAATATGTCTAAAATAAACTGCTTGGTGTCAGACTCTAGTAGTTTGAGCCAACACCAGCTAAGTAAGTCATGCTGAATTGGATATCCTTCTTGTTTCAAAGACCCCCCACCCCACACATGCTGATTCACAAAGAATGTTGCTATTTTCAGTGATATCTCTGATAACTACAAATGATGTTTATCAACATTTACCACCTAAGGGACACACCAGTAATCATTATGTTCTTCAGAAATCTTTCGGATATATTCCATCAAGAAAAGTATTGGACTCAGAACCCAGGATACTGGAACCATCAGTGAAAAGGAGTCTCTGAGGTTAACAGACATGCTGGGGCCTGAGAACACAAGAATGCTTCCTTGGATGGAAATAACCTGGTTTATCTTCTCAGAACAGGGCTGACCCAGTGACCAGGCAGGAATGTTATTTACACAGGCCCAAGAAAACCAAGAAGAATCCTCTGGTCTGTAACCAAGGACATCCATAAAGTTGTCTGGAAAAGGCAAACGCTCATGTCTGTATTAGATGATTCCTGCCTCCTTACTAGAATAAGAGCCAGTTATCTCCGGGTGGTAAAAGCAAAACTATCCTGCCTCATTTCCCCCGGAAAGCCCACCAACGCCACTCCAGTTTTTATTAACCTAGACTCTCCCATGTATTTAGCCAGTAAATCTGGCATCTGAATTCTGCCCCATTCAAAACATCAGGGTATCTACCCCTGTCTTTTCCCTTTGTTGGCTTTCATGAGAGATGCTAATTCAGTAGGGTAATTGAGATAGAGTATCAGGAGATATAAACTTGCTGATTTTTTAAAGAGATCAGGCTATAGGGTTCCTTTCTCTGGACTTGGGAGAGAAGACCAGGAAGGGGATGGGCAGTATTCCTTTTTGAATGGAGGGATTCTCCCTTGAGGTCACTAACTTAAACAGGTGGCTCTGAGAAAGTCATCATCCTTTCAAAGGACCCTCTGATGTCATTTAGTATGTTAAACCACTAGCATATGTGGCAGTGTAAGAGTACCCAGAATCTGGGATTATACATTTAGCAGAAGTTGTCCATCTTTAGGTCTCAAAACACACACACACACACACACACACACACACACACACACACACACACA
>CAJQZJ010032322.1:6083174-6100144 GCA_907164525.1 Lophiomys imhausi
ACACACACACACACACACACACACACACACACACACACACACACACACATATGCGCTTGCGCTTGTGCGTGCGCACTTGCTTAGAAAAACCATGGCAACTATTTAATTTGCTCACAAATTAGATGGTCTTCAACAAATATCTAATGAAGTAATCATTTAGAGATGGAGGATTTAAAATGTGTGGTCCTGGTCATTCACAAATGCTAAGGAAATGGTAACTCTACAGGATCCACTCTCACACTGTATGTGCCTAGCTCCTCTCCACTCCACCCTCCCTTCCCTACTTTATTTTAGTTGCTGTTAGGACAAGGAAGGTTTCTTTATGATCCTCTTGTCAGTCAGTACTAGCCCAGGACAGATATGCTAGCCAACACCTTCAGATGCTCTGATTTCTAGTTCATCTTTTTCTCTGGCCTTCACGCTTGAAGAATTCTGTGGGTGAACTCACTCACCTGCCTTCTCTCTGAATCAAGGTACTGGAGAATCAGCCGGGTGTTCACACAATGACTCCACGTGTTTCCTAATGCAGCTACCACACAGCTAGATCCAGAAGTGCCTGAAGGGAGACAGGGTAAAAACCATTTTTCAGAGGTCTTCCTTATAAAACATTTGACCCAAGCTCAGTCATCATTAATACTCAGAGTACTCAAGGCTCAAGCCATCACCGCAAAAGTGGATGAATTAGAGGGGGCTGGCTTTAAGCAACTGTAAAGATCCAGCGTGGGGTCCTTCCCCTTAGCGAAAGTGAGCACCAACGGGTAAACAAAGGCAGGCAGGCAGTTCCGCATTAACAAGATGCACAATGCAGCAAACCAAAGCACTGCAGAACCACACACATCCCCAGCCCTGGCAGAAGGGCTCAGTGCTACTCCACTGTTGATGACCGGTCTTCCCTTAGTTGAACTTTAGGAGATCTTCATTTAGATCGGTAAGCGTCTTCACTCAATTTTCCCTATCAATCCCACGGCATATACATATAACATTCCTTTGCCCAACCACACTCAAAGGGGAATGTGGAAGAGCTCAGTCTTTCGCATTCAGTCTACTTTAGCTTCCTCTATGTCAAGAGAAACATTCCTTTTCCTTCTAAGACTTTCCTGTAAGGAGGATCTGAACTGGAGTTCATCTGAATTCCTAGCTTTCTAACTCCAAGTTGCATGTAGGTAGCTAGCATATCTGCAAAGTGTCACTGATGCCTTTTGACATGACCAGGAGAAAACCATCTCTTTCAACCCCCTTCCTTCTCTTTAGAGGTGAGCTGCCAAGTACTACTTCAGGGAATCCAGCTCCCTCTAATCATGTCTGTCACATTCCTCTCCAATCTTGTGCACTCTTTGATTCCAGGCCATTATAGAGATACTGGCCTGAGGGGGCCCGTTGAACATGTTGCCTCCTATCATTGAGAAGCCATCTTCTTTCTGGCTCTTTACTTTGTTGTTGTTCTTGTTTTTCAAGACAGGATCTCTCTGTGTAGCTCTGGCTGTCCTGGGACTCACTCCGCAGACTAGGTTGGCTGCAAACTCACGAGATCATCCAACCTCTGCCTCCTGAGATTAAAGGCGTGCACTACCATGGCCAGCCAACACAGTTTCAAACTGCCATGTGGGTGCTGAGATTTGAACCTGGGTCCTTTGGAAGAGCAGCCAGTGCTCTTAACCACTGAGCCATCTCTCCAACCCCAAGTGATGCCATCTCTTTTCAACAAGGAGACTGAGAACATAGATGTTCACTAAATTAATTGAAACAAAATGAGGTATCACTTGTAGCCTCCTCGTGGCATCATCTCATCTGTACCCCACCACCACCACCACCACAATCAAGTAGTAACTGGTCCTCTTGCCCATGACAAACCAACTTTAAGGCAGTACCAGCTCCATCAAGCCTTAAGTTCATGGGTCTAAATACCAGAGAATGATGTTCAGTGGGTCTCAGCTGAAGGTGATTTTGTTGGCTAATGCCTTGTGGGAGGGCTACTAACATCTAGAAGGTAGGGGCCAGTGTTGTTGCTGAACATCATGTAATGCACAGAACAGGAAAATGACAAAGTCTACCCACTTCACAATATAACAGTTTAAGAAACCCAAAGTTAGATAATGAATGAATTACATGGAAATCAATAACAAGGGCTTCAATAAGGAGATTTAATGAATTTGGCACAGAATAGAAAAGAGTGAAATTTAGAGTAACCCTGTCTCATTGTATACACAGTCCAAAACATGAACAGATGAATGTGAAAATAAGCAATCTGGCCTGAGGGGATTACCTCCCCAACTCCCCCACACCCTTCCCCATTTAATCCTTAGTAGTCCTCCATGCCTGAGGATAAGATGTTAATGCCTGAACAATATATCCTGCCAGGGCTTTATCCCCTTCTGCCTTTTGTATCCTTCTTCTTAGTTTGGATGGATCCCAGGGAACTGGGCAAGAGCAGGTTCTTTTTTTGTTTGCTCCTTTGTGCCCCCCCCCCAATCTATTACCAAATGCTAAAGAGCCATTGAGTGGCTATGAAATTAATGTCATTACTAAGAGACCAGGTCTTTATTACCTTAGAGATTAACTCAATTCCAATTTTCTTAAGAGACACCTCTCAACCCCCCTCCACTGTCCCCACTCCAGTGGTGTATGCTCTTTGCTCATGGTACTGGGCTACATAAGGATAATGTACTTTGGGCACATTCTCTCATACTTCTCTACCTTCAGCTTTCTTTCTTCTCCCTCATTAGCCATCTTTGTTTTACTGTTTCCTTTCTATATTCATGCTATAGGTAGACATATGATTTTATGGATCTATATAAAATCCAGAGACCACGAGTAAGAAAAAAATGTATTGTTTGCCTTTTGGGGACTCAATTTGCTTAATATGAATATCTCCAGTTGCATCAATTTACTGCAAATGAAGTAATTTTATTTTTTTTTTCATGGCTAAAAAAATTCCATGTGTCTATATATACACCATGTTTTCTTTACCCATTCCTCTGTTAATAAATCTAGGTTTCTTCCATAATATAGCTATTATTTTTATGTGTGTGATTGTTTTGTCTGCATGTATGTATGTGCACCATGTGTGGCTGTGGTGCTCACTGAGACCAGAAGAGGGTGTCAGGTCCCCTGTAACTGGAGTTATGGATAGGTGTGAGTCACCCTGTGGGTGCTGGGAACTGAACCCAGGTCCTCTATAAGAGCAGCAAATGTTCTGATTGCTGAGCCATCATCTCTCCAGTGCCTCCTTTGACTTTAAAACAGAGAAACCAAAAATAAGTGTTTTGAGTCAATTTTTCTGATTTAATATGTTGACTTCGGTGGAGCCTATTGGTCAGTGGTAGAGTGCTTGCTTAGCATGTACAAGGCCCTGGATTCAATTCCACAGGACCACACATAAAATTTGGCTTAATAGATACATTTTAGGGTGCTTTTTTTCTTTTTCTTTTTTCCCCAAGACAAGAGTTTCTTTGTGTAGACCTGGTTGTGTTGGAACTAGCTCTGTAGACAAGGCTTGAACTCACAGCGAATCACCTGCCTCTGCCTCTCAAGTGCTGGGTTGAAGGTGTGTACCACCACCGCCTGGCTAAACAGATGGGCTTCATGCCCATCAAGTTTTTCTATCTGCCCCGTGTCCAGAGCAGCTGCTCCAATGCCAACTTCTCTTATCATCATGGAGATAATTATTGTCTTCCTCCTTTAAAGTTCCATAACACTTTAAAAAATTCTCTCATTTACCTCCATTTTCTATTGCAGTATATTATTTGTGTGTTTTTTTTTGCATAAAATACATTATAAAAGAGCCAGAGGCATGTCTGGTTTGTACCAGCAGGCCTGAATCACTTAACACAAGGATGCTTACACTGATTAAATGACTAATAAGTTATTTCCACTCATTGCTGAACCATGTTATAGACTTGTTTTAACAGCATATTTACATTCTTAATTCTACCTTAAGCTAAAATTAATAGGTTTGCATTTTTTCAAGCAAACTGTAGAAGCTAGCTGTTTATAAGTCTGCTAAGTGAGAGGATTAAGTGTGGCTGAGGTTTACAGTTAGCCAAGAAAAGGCTACATGTGAATAATTAGGAGTTACTAATTGGTTAAGAACTTAAAACTTTTTTTTTTTCCTTTTGGTGATAAAACTGGAGGAGTATCCCAGTTCTAAAGGAAGGCATAGGATGTTTTTAGATATAAGAGACACATTCAGGGCAGGAATAACTATTTTAAATTTTTTCATAAAAGTAAATAAATAAGCAAATGATTAAAAAAGCAAAAATAAACCAAAAAACCTCAGTAGCACTAGGGCAACGAGGATGGCATGTTGCAGAGACCTGGCTGTTGTTCGATCAGGTAAACTTGGGTCCTAATCAAAGGCCACAAGGGCAAGTGACAGAGACGCTTCCAGGGAAAACTCTGAACAAATGACCTTGAGGAGACATGTTTCCAAAGCATTTACAAGCATCAAGCCAGTGTAAGAGTAACCCCAGCAAGGCCTTGAAAGTTAAGAATGATGAAGACAGTGCTTTCAGAGCTACTATATGCTAGGCATTATGTAAGCCCCTCAAATAGAGGGGTCTTACACTGTTTGAATTTCATATCTCAGTGTACCTTTTTTTGATCCCTACAATAGCTTATGAGGTAGGCAACATTATCAGTTCTATTGACAGACTTAAGCTAGGAGACGTTCAGTTACTTCCTCAAAGTCACATGATTGATTAGTGGCAGAGCTAGGGCTCAAAACTAGGCTGTTAACTCCTACTTTGATTAGACTTCTCTGTGCTCATCATGGAAGATTGAGTATCTTATTCTTCTGTGCACAGGGGGCAGGAAGGGTCCTGGGTTGCCTGAAGGCCCATCTCAGGAACAGTCCTGACAAGACACCTTATCACTCATCTGAAACTCTACAGTCCCTCGGGTTTCACATTCAGCTTCCTTTGTTCTGATGTTGGGTGATAACCCAGGGCAAGAGGTCTCCACAAAGACAGCACATGCCCTGGCTTGGCAAGTTACTTAACCTTGCTCAACTGGCCTAGCAGCTAGAATCACACAAGTCAGGTGGCCTACAGCTGACCCTCCCTGGATAGAGGCTAAACGCTATGGGCAGGACAGGAAGGACAGTTAACATCACGGGTGGGGGGGGGGGCTCAAATGCAAGAGACAAACTGAAGGTGACCCTGGTGGTCAAACCACTTGAGACAGATAGATGGGAACTGTTAGTTACTATGGATTCATGACCTTATTTTCTATTGGAGAACTTGGTGGTCGTCTTTGTCTTTCAGGTTTCTAGCGTTCCCATGAGAGGACTGGCATAAGTGATCATTAATGTTGTTTATGGAAAATCCAAAGTAGGAAGAGTAAGCTTACTGGGTCTTGGCAAAAGGCGATTTCCTGACCAGTGACCTAATTGGTCAGGAAGCTGGTGGGTCTTCTCTGTGTTCACTTTAAGCAGAAGTTCTAAAATCTGGGGTACTCTTCCTTCCTCCTATTTTTGAACAACTGTGATATTTAGGCCTGCCAAGGCTGTATGACTTAATTGTCTGGGATTTGGTAGATTCCAATACTAATAAATGTTACTAATACTAATACTAATAAAAAAATCAAATAAATGAACTGGTACTTGAAAATATTTTCATTATTGGGGATTTTTCACCATCAGAGGGTCCAGCCTGCAGAAGCATTTAAGGGCAGGTCCCTAGAACAGCCTAATTCATTAACACCAAATCAAGGCTCTCTAAAAAGGCTGTGGGAATCCTCATTCCCCACTCTCTCAGGGACTTGGTTAGGTGAGTCAAAGCTTGCTGTTCTCCTTCTGTGATTGCTTACCCATCTGTGAAATTCGAATAATAATTCTTGCCTCCAGGCAACCAAAGGTTCTTGGTGACCCTAGATGGAGATACTTGATACGGATAAATGGCAGGAACAATGATGATCAAACACAGAAGATGAAAGTTGAGGAAGAAAAGAAGTTTAATCACAGCTCTCTCTGTTTTTCATTCTAATCATTATTCAAGAAAGCAAAGCTCAGGAATGAAGTGGTAAGGAGTAGGGTGCAGACTGTGAAACTTCTCCCAAAACTGTTATCTTTTGGAGCCAGTTCCCCACCTGTGGTGGGAGCTGGAGATGAAGACACATTTCTCACATGGCCTCCCTGCTCTTTACTAGGGTGAGGCTCTCATGATTTCAGGCTGGAGGAGGATAGCCACGTTGTTAGGGAGCCTGGTTTCTAGAAGGTGAGGGGCAGCTGGTACCACTCTGTGTCAGTATTTAGAAGGGGCTTAGGGAGGTGGGGGTGCAGAAAAGTTTCTTTTCTGAAAACATATGAATTTATGACTTTTCTGCTAAACATTTCTGAGAGGTCAGACTGAATTGCTAGTGAATTACAGAAACATGTTTGCCCTGTGGCAGAGGGCTCAACTCTAAAAAAACAAACTATTGCATGTTTAAAAATAAGTGAAAAAAAAACCCAAAAAACAAAAAACAACTCAAAAAAATAACAACTCCCCCAACAAAACCAAACTAACAATGACTTCCAGAATAGGAACAGAAGGGAAGGACAAGTTTGTGGGTTTAAAGGGCTGAATATTTTGGATACTCGGTCCTTTTTGTCCTGTTGGATACAAGGTAAATTACTGAGACAAGAAGCAGGTCTCTGAGGTGGTTGAAGAATAGACAGCTAGAGTCTCATAGTTAAATTCTGAGTTGTTTAGGAATCAAGAGGGTGTTATAGATCTAAGAAGATACTCTTAAAAGTGTGTTGCAAGTTAGTATGAATGTTGAGTCAGATATAGACCTTTAAACTCATGGAGATGGTTAGATAGTAGAATGTTAAAGTCAGGGGCCAAATATGTATAAACTGGACATTGGGAAGGTATACTGGGCCATTTAACTCTCATAAATGTGGCATATTTATATCTGTTGTTTTGTATAATACTTACTGTTATAAGAGAAGGAACCATCTGTTGGACTGAAAGGGGAAACTTCTGGGGGGAAGAGGGTGGAAGGGGGAATAGGGAGGGGTTTGTGACTGAGATGTAACTTGAAGAAAAAAAAATAAAGTATTTATAAAAAAAAAAAAGAAGTAGGAAATTAAAAACAACAATACCTCTGAATGCTTCAGGGCTGAGATAAGTGTAGGGAAGTGTGGTGGGTTACCATGGAAACTTTCTATGTCATGCTTGATGGGTCTGGCCCTGTGGTTCTGTTTTTGGTTTAGCTGTAGGTTTTCAATGAGAGCATATTGGAGAAGGAGCGTCACTAACAAAGAACACAGGAGTAAGCCACAGGACTGAGCAGTCAGGGTACCTTCCCAAGCCTCAGTACCTTCACCCATGGCCAGAAGTTGTTCAAAAGTAGCTTTAAACATTCCTGGTTTTACAAAAACACAAAACCAACCAAACAAACAAACAGAGTCTGTGATATTTTGACAACAAAAAATTGATTTCTTATTCAGGGCCTCACCTTTTCTAGGAATTTTGGGCACTAGTACTTCCATAGTGTTTTTGAATGGCCAGATCCTACTCAGCAACAATTTACACCTGAAGACAGAGTAAATGTGTTGTCTCTTTTCTGATAATGGGTTTCTCTCCAAACCAGGGATTTTTCTTAGTCTGTTTTACCTACTACAACCTATGAAGATCAACTTCTAGCAAACACAACTTCAAATCAACAAAGTTTAAACTCTGGAGTCTGAGTGGTAGAATGGGACCAGAAGGGGATCACCATGATCCCCTTTCTCCTCTTTCAAAGTAGGCCAGGGGAGCTGCTGAGCTGTGGCAGACATTTTTCCATTGGTCCTTTCATTTGCTGTAGGGAAGTGACTAGAGAATCTTGGTTACCCCAGCAGAAAGATGAAGTAGGGTGAGTATTCAGATTGTTTCCCCTCAGTTTTCCAAGTAGTCTACTCTGCCTCTTGTTGCTGGCTCATCAGTGGTCATTCTGTCTGAAGCAGAAGGGGAGTTCCAACAGCCACAGTTGAAGATGAATTGGACACTAGCTGGGACAGTAGTTTTAGAACAAAGATTCAAGGTGACCTACAAATTTCATGAGGCCACAGGGTAAAAGTATTAAATAAAGAGATTGGGAAAGCTCAGACATTTATCCTCTAGCAAAATGAATTTCCTTGGGTGCCTGTAGTTCACTAACTGAACCTGTGAGCCAGCTGCATTTAGCACGCACTCTACTTCCCTGGGTCTCTAAAATCGACAATCGACTGTAGGTCAAGTTCCAACGGAAGTGACATTTCTGACCTAGCTCTATAAATAGAGTACTGGAAAAAAACCATCAGCTGCACAGCCTGGCCCAGGAACCACAGGCTATCTATTAAACGACCATAGCGTCTGTGCTGCCATTTTAGATGAGAAAGGAATATCTTGGGTTATTTATAATCTTCTGAGTTTTGAGATTTCTCAAAATACTTGGAAGCTATTCATCTTTCAGATTTACAAAGATCTGAGCTATAAAATCACATAACAACTGCCTCACCCAATACCATCTGTTTACAGCCCAGGGACCCGACAGAGGCCCAGGTCACTTTGTTAAGTAAGGTAACGAGAAAACTGTCATCTTCCAGGGTCTCTTAGCTGGAGGAGAGAGGGATGAATCGCTGTCCAGCGTTTGTCCAGCGTTTGCTCGCATCACACCCTCAACTTGACTCAAGTCTCAGTAACTCATTATTGGGGAAACTAAGAAAAGTGAAACAGAGGGCAAAAAAGGTAATCAGCACCTTTGGAATGCAAGATTTAGAGGTGGATTAATCTCCCCTAGCAGCAGGTGGAGCAGAAGTGGGGGTGAGCTAATCGCCAGGATAAAGCCTGGTATGCACCAGCACAAATCATTCAAACAGCTCCATTGACTTGTACGGGGAGAAAATACTTATAATTTCCCGGAGTCTTGGAATGGCCATGTAACTTATTATCCAATCAGGATACTTTTGAAATTGAGATGCGGTCAGCAGAGATAAACTGGGACTGTTCTGAGCGAACACAGGTGTCATAGGGTCACCATGCAGAAACTGTCTGGAATCAGGGTGAGAGGCTCATTCTTAGAAAGGTCAGTCCAAAAACTATCCCATTTGGCAACCAAACCATTCTGACTATGTAGGGCTTCTCTGCTGTGCTTGCAGAGACAGGCATCAATATCCTTAAATACAGCTTGAAAAAAATAGCTAGACTAGTCCCAGTGTCTGAGTAGAAAGAAGCCATCTCCTCCCATGGGTTTGGCTGGTAACACTGCCCAGGAGATTACTGGAGCTCCGGAACCTGTCCTCTGTGAGTACTGCTTTCTTCCTGTCACTTTCTATCTGAGGGACAGTCCAGAAGGATGACCTGTACCTAATTCTCTCAACACTGTGAAAAGAACTTGTGTGTGCAGGTGTGCACATCGGTGCAATGCAGAGAAACCAGAGGGTGACAGTAGGTGCTCTGCCATCCCACCGAGACTGGATTTTACCCTGAATCTGGAGCTAGGCTGCGAGCCCAAGTGATCTGCTGCAGCACTGAGTCACAGGCAGGTGTGGCCGTGACCACGCTTTTACGTGGGTACTGCAGATCTGAACTCAGATCCTTGCGGTTGGGCAGCAAGTGCTCTTGTTTGCTGAACCATCCTTCCAGCCCTGAGAAGAACTTTTAACTCATAATGAATTCACTTATTAGAGTGAACACACACACACACACACACATACACACACATACACACACACACACACACACACACACACACACACACACCCCACTCTTAAGCTAACACCAGCAAAAGAAAGCAAAATCTGAACTACTTAAAGAAACCTGAAGCCCATCTTTAAAATTTTCATGTTCATTTAAATAAGCCAGGATACATGAAATGTCCCTTGTCCCCAGATGGATTTCTATCCTCTTGCTGTGAATTTTCAAATTTCACTTAACAGCTGCCTTGGTAGGAGCTCTGTTCTCCTGCTCCCGTCATGGTGTCAGAGGTGGCAGGAGGGCACCAGAGTTGCATTCTCAGTGAATCTGTATTGTGTATGGTCATCTTCTCAGTTTTTGACCATCTGATGTTTGTTTCAGGAAGTATCAGCTAATGGAGAAGGAACACAGCTGCTTAGTCTGACATCAGGTTGGTTGGAACCCTGACTACCGGGTTGAGAGAATTACCCTCAGTCATGTGCATTCAGACAACTGTCTTTGAAGAGAGCTGGGAAAGGTAAAATAAACAAATAAATTAAATAAATAAATGGCATATCCTTTATCAGTTACTTTTCCTGGGAAGAATTAAGCCACAGAGAAGAATATATAAAAGCTGCACACATTAAGTTTGGACAGTGAGAGAGCCATGTGATAATCCACTTAACTGGAAAGCAAGGGGACCCTCTGAAGGCTAGGTTTTGACTCTGGGAACTCAGGTCACAATGGAACGGAAACCCCAGGTCTGGGAGCCAGCCCCTTCACATTGAGTTGTTGTGGACACAGACTTGTGTCAGCAGCTCCTACTTCATGCTGCACCAGCTCAATAACTCTGCAAGCAGCAAGGACAGGAGGCAAAAAGAAATGTGATTTATCAGGAAGTGTATTCTCGAAGAAAAATATTTCTGTGAAACCAGTGACTAAAACATCTTAATACACAATGACATCTCAACTAAACACAGTGTGTAATCCTGGATTGGACTCTGGAAAAACCTGCCACAGGAGCATTACTGGGACACCAGGCAAAGTTCAAATATTGTCTATATATTAGAGTACAGAATTGTATCAATGCTAATTTCCTGGTAAGAGGATAAATGTATTATGGCCATAAAAGAGAAACTGTTGGGAGACAAATGAAAGTCTTGGGGTATGAAGATCACCACATCTACAACTTACGGTCAAATGGTGCTACAAAGACAAAAACAACTTAATGATATTTAAAAAATAGATGGATAGTGATAATAAGCAAGAAAGATAAAACAGGTGAGGAAGAATGCCAATAGCCAAGGAGATGGTACACAAGTTCACTGTAGTTTTCTTAGAACTTTCCTATGTGAAAATGTAAGTTAGCTCTGAGAGATGGACTGAGTCACTCATTACAGCAGGATATGGGGTTGGGTAAATGTGTTTTTCACCTCAGAGTCACTTGTGAAGGATTCAGCTCCAAACCTAAGACACCAGCATTTCCACAGGGACTTCCCAGACATACATACACACACACACACATACATACACACACGTACACACATACATACATACATATACACACATACACACATACATACAAACACATACACATCACACACATACACACATACATACATATACATACACACATACACATATACACACATACACACACATACATACACACACACACACACACACACACACACACACACACACACACAAACAGATCTCATAGCAGGGGTCTGCATTTATTTCTGTTTGTAATGGCCCAGGTGTGTTTGCACTGGGAAATCTTCAGTGTCTTGTGACATGGCTCTGTAACCTTGTCATCTTGGAGACACAGCTCCCCAGAATGTGCGTTGGCTCAGTGTTTAAATATGTTGTCTGCTGACTTTATCCTCATCTTAGCTCCCAAGGGGAAGAGAGAGGAGAGATGTAAGTGCTTTTCAGAGTGGCCATAACTCATCTGTCTGGAGCTGCTGTTGGAGGCGCCATCCAAAACATTCAGAAAGGGTGGAGGAGGGACAACTGACAGCTTGTGGCATAAAACAGGTCAGGACTCGAATGGGTCAGGTCCCTCATTTAAGGCCCCTTCATTAAGGTCCTGCCTCAGTTGTGCTCTTTGGCCTGAAGTTATTCAAGGCACCAAAAAGTAGTTCAGCTTTCAAGAGGCCCAGCTCCTGCTGTCACTGAGGAAGGAGGGAATACTGTTACTCAAGGAGTCAGGATAACTAAAAGACAGGAGACAGGCATCTTTAGGGGTCTCTAACTATGGGGTTGTAAGTATAGCTGATAAAGTCAACTGAAGTTTCTTTCCTTTGATCTCAAGACATGGGTACAATCATTATTCCTGAGGGGAGGGGGGAGGCCCAGGCACTGAAACTCACCTTGCTGCAGACAGAGGCAGGCCTAAGTCCAGGCCTTTCTGCTGGCCCAGCTGCCTCCCTCTGGCATCTGAGAGCACAATGCTGTGGAGAATGCTTTTAATTATCACCTAGCACGAATGTGAGGATTTACTGTTATGCTTTCCTCTCACCATCTCAACTGCCCCTTGGGGAAGCAGAAGGACTGACAGGAATCAGTATACACTCTTGCATGGAGAGAATGGAATGTGGGCGTCACACATGTCTGCTGCCCCTGAAGGCACTGAGAAGGGGTGAGGAGTAGAAGTACATCCGAGAACAGTTCCATGAAGACTGCCCCAGTGTCCTTACAAGAGCATTTTCACTTCTCATGCTGCCCTATCTCAGTTCCCTCAGTGTGGCCTACCATTTTTTTTTTTTTTTTAACATCTGGGACAGGGTTTCCTTGAGACAAGGCTAGGAGACGCTGCCAGACTTCTGTTTTGGAGGCCTATGTACACACATGAAGGATCACACATATGTGAGAGATGTTCCCCTTACATCAACAGAAGGCTTACAACAAATTAGGGCCACAGAAGAGAGGAAAAGTCTTATATGTAACAAGCATTCACAGTGAACTCTAGATGGTAAGTTATAGAGTCCCAACAATATGTAGATTGCCAGTGTGTGCATTTGTGCGTGTGTGTACAGGTCTCAGGGGTGAAGGTAGTTTTGGGCAACGGAAATAACCTTGCTTCAATATTCTCTGCTTTCCTAGAGGTATCCCAAACTCCAGGGTTTAGTCAAATAGTTTTAGAAAGCAGCCTCACAGCAGAGAGGAAATGGATAAGGGAGAGACGCTGATGTCAGCAGACACATTTTAACTGGGGGAACTGGTTTCAGTGGGTAGTAGGCAATCAGGACACATCTGCAAAATATGAATTCTTAAGCAAAGCAATTTCCTTCTTCCTCACAGCCACTGTTTATCCAGAAATGGGATAGAACTACGGGTTTTCCAAAAATGATCAGTATCAGGAGAGTGATCAAGACCACCAACCTGTGTAATATGTCTCACAGCTCAGACATCAGCTGACATAACAGTAAAGACTTATGAGGTAACATTTCGAATAACGAGTGTGTTCCGGGTGCTGGGCTAAACACCTCAACTTATATTGTCTCTGTGAGGGAGGTACCACCATTGTACCAATTTTCTCAGGGAGGAAGCTGAGCTGCCAAGAAAGGTATTTGCCCAAGGCCACTTGGCAAGTGGTAGAACCAGGATGTGAGTCTCACAGTCTAACTCATTATTTCCTTCTGGGAGGGAAAAGTTACCGATCCTCAGCCCACCCCATTTTCCAGATATCCTCTTTTTCCTCAATATACTGTAATACATAATTTCTCATTTGGAGTCCTCTGTGCCTTTCTAGCAAGGCATATTTTAACAATACTCTCTCATTATTGTTGGGAAATTCAGTCAAGAAAATGATACCAAAGAAAAATAAATCTCCAGGTTTTCTTCAACTGGAAATATGTAAAATAACCTCAGCTGCTAAAATCATGACTGGGTTCTTTCTATGATCATAATCTATACCTCTGGATCACCGTCTTTGCTGGAAATACATGACTATGTATCTCTTTATGTCTTTGAACATGCCTGTACTTTATGACATCTCTAAGTAGAGGCGTCATTTTATTCACCATCTCAACTTGCTAATATCAGGATTCATTCTCATCAGTGTTAACTGTACAATGAAAAGCTGCAGAAGGTACATGTGATAGAGTTAAGAGCCCTGGAACAAGCCAGTTATGGGCTCCCTTGGGTAAGGGACACTTGCCACTAAGACTGACAACCTGAGTTCAAGCCTCAGAAACCACATAATGGAAGAAGAAAACCAACTCCCATGGCATGATTGCCCACACTAACCTACCTGCTCCCAACCCCCCCAAAACATTTGGAAAGCTAGTTAGCTTATTTTTTTTTAAACCATACTGTTCTTGTGGGATAAGAAGATGGACAATAGTCATAATTAATACTTACTTACAAGCATCTGTGTGAACCAGAAACTGTTGTACAAGAGCCCTTAGTCATGTTGACAACAATATGAAGTAGATAGTACCATTGCTTCCACTTTAGAGAGGATGCAACTCTATCTGTATTTGTATAGCTAGTAAATGGTAGAGCCAGGATTCGAATTCCTGCTATCTGGCTGCAGGGCTCACATGCCAGCCTTATGCTCAATTCTGCCAGGTGGTGAAGCTGGAACCTTGGGCCTGGAAACTTCCTATCCTAGTTGCTCGAGTTTGATCTGAACAATGGATCAATATTACAGCCTCTCTGTTTTTTGAGACAGGGATTCTCTGTTCCAGGCTGTTCTGGAACTCACTTTGTAGACCAGGCTAGCCTTGAACTCACAGAGATCTGTCTGCTTCTGCCTCCTGAATGCTGGGATTAAAGGTGTTTGCCACTACCGCTCAGCCCATTACAGAGTCATAAGCAAAGATGTCCATAAACTTTTCATGATATTACTATAGGCTCATCATGTTTATGAAACAGCAATGACACAAACAAAACTCTCATGTGTTAAGAATTTTTTCATCCTACCTCTAGAGGCATTGCATATGTGGCTGTTGTTTCACATGTGCATCAGTAAGTGGCAGAGAGGAGAGAGGCTATATCTACATTCAGTGTTCTGACCTATGAATGTCTTAATGAATAGTAGCCTAACATTCCCTGAAGAAAACAAACTGGAGATCATCATCAGTTCAGCACCAGGAGGCCCAGACAGGGAGCTAGCCTGTGACAACCACCAGTCCAGTACCAGGTAAGCACCAGATGGGCTCCCAGGACAGGAAGCAAGCCAGAGACTAAAAGAACCCTACCTGGCCCTTGATATGGGGGTTGTGGGTGAGCTGGCTCTGAGGGTGTAAGTGTGGGAGAGCCAGCCCAGCCTTTTGTCTGCTTTGTGGTAGTGTTGGTAAGGGAGTGATCCCCTCCCCTCTCTTTTGCCCTTACCATCAATTGGGTCACAAGAGCAGGAGAGTTAGCTGTCCCTGCCCTTCACATGCTGCAGCACTCAGGAGAGCAGGTCCTGCACCTCACGTGGGCAGCACTGTACAGCTGGCCCTGGATGTGTTGGCCCTGATGGGGGCATAAGAGCAGGAGAGCTGGCCCACCCCCTTACCTGTTGCAGCACTTGGGAGAGCAGGTCCTATACCTTACCTGGGTAGCACAGTAGAACTGGCTCTGGATGTTGGAGTTGTAGGTTCAGAACCAGAGCTTGGAGTTGGCCCACCCCAGCATATACCCTATAGATGAATTGCTGGAGTGCATGAAGGGCCAGTTCCATAGACCCAAAACTCAGGCTGTCTATAACACAGGACAACAACAGGATATCTGAGAGGAGTCCCACTGAGGTTCCAGTACTGACAAAGTAGCAGAAGCCAGAGGCCTCGTACCAGACCAAGGAGTCATTTTAATAAACATTTGCAAGCAAAAATGTGTGGACAAAAGGGAGTTTCGTGGGACACACTGAGATACACTGCAGCTTCCACAATGAGATTTTTTTTTTTTCTGTTGGAAGAGGTTTCAAGGGTGGAGGGCAGGTATGAGGAGAGGTGAGAAAGAAGTGGGAACAGGGTGTATGATGTGAAATTCATAAAATAAAAAAACAATAAAAAGAAAGAATTCTTTTCACATAAAAGATTATCATTATACTTTAGGAGAGTCACATTCTACACAGTTCCTAGTCAGGACCGAGGCAAACACCCCTCACGTGTATACAGTCCCTAGTCAGGACCGAGGCAAACACCCCTCACATGTACACAGTCCCTAGTCAGGACCAAGGCAAACACCCCTCACATGTACACAGTCCCTAGTCAGGACTGAGGTAAATACCCCTCACATGTACACAGTCCCTAGTCAGGACTGATGCAAACAGCCCTTCACATCTATACAGTCCCTAGTCAGGACTGAGGCAAACACCCCTCACATCTAACCCATGACCAGGGTTGATGCTTCACTTAGGGGGCTCCTAGGATAGTGTATCTAGGAACTTCTGCATCTGCTCACAGCTCTGTTCAAGGTGAAAAGTTCCACAGCAGCTCCAGCTCTAAATTAAAACCAGCACAACAGGGCCAGTGCGATTGTTCAGTGGGTAAAGGGGGTTGTCCCCAAGCCTAAAGACCTGAATTTGATCCCTGGGACCCCCATGGTAGAAACAGAGAACCAACTCCTGAAAGGTGTCCTTTGATTTCTACAAACAAATACACATGTACACACAAACACACACATACATGCAAACAAACAGTAATACAATAATGTGGCAGGTAGGACAAAATAATAAGATAAATACCAGAAAGACCTCAAAGGTATAAAACTTTGCTTAAACTGATCACCAAGGGGAGATTCTTTTAATAGTGAAGGGCCTGTCAGAGGAATCTAAATTCATTATTCTGTATTTTCCTTCATGACTGAGAAGCTTTCTATCCGCCCTTCCCCCAAACCCATCCTTTTCAAAAGAATACCCATACCACAATCATAAACTTGAAAAGTAGAAGTTCTCATTTTAAAAGGGATTTTTAATTAAAAACTCACAGTGGTCACAAACTGCTTTGGGGGTGGGGGTGTTACCTTAGGAGACACTTTCAGAGGGTGGGGAAGGAGAGGGATGGGAGAGAGGAGAAAGTGGGGGTAAAGAAAGGGAGGCGGGAGAGGACTGGATAAAGAGGGAGAATCGTTGGTTTTAAAAAGCGACATTGTCCAGAGAGGTGAAAGGGAACAGATGGCCGTGGAGAATGTGGCCCCCAAAGCCCCGAAGAAAGGGTGATGTTGACAGATCTTGCTGTTTCCCATGGCTGCTTGGATGTTCTGTGTTGGAGGACTGAGGCCAGAGAGACTTCTGTTCCCAGCAGCTCACTGGGGGCAGCGGTGCTGAGGCTCCCGGAGAAAAAGAAAGGGGGTGGGCATGAACTGCCAGCAGCAGCAGCAGCAGCAGCAGCAGCAGCAGCAGCAGCAGCAGCA
>CAJQZJ010032322.1:6100154-6115453 GCA_907164525.1 Lophiomys imhausi
CAGCAGCAGCAGCAGCAGCAGCAGCAGCAGCAGCAGCAGCAGCAGCAGGAAATGCCTTGTCCCATAGCTTCTCTTCAGGCTTGGTGAGGGAAGGTCAACCTTAGTGCTGGCAGAGGTGAAAGAAAGGACAGGAGTCCAGGCCAAAGTCTCTTGCTTCCTTCCCTTAGAACCTGCTGGGGGAGGCATGTCTGGGATGAAATGAACATACCTTAGGAGGGGGAATTGAAGAAAGAGTCCAGGTATTTTTGTAAGAAGAGAGAGCCATTCAAACAACAAACAAGAGACCTGGGACTTTGAGAGAGGACAAGAGTGACTTGCTGAGGAAAATGCAAACAAGGGTTAGGAAGAAACCTGGGTCAGTTACAGAGGCCAGTCAGCTGCTGCAGAAGTGAAGGCATCAAAGTATACTTGCCCCTGGCACAGCGTGGTAGGACAGAGAAGGGGAAGGCATGTCCTTGCTTGTCTGTCTGGCATGGGGACAAGGTGCCAGTGGGAGTGGTGTATGCAGCTGCACCATACTAGAGAATGCCTCTGGAGACTCTCAAGTCATTTCAGTGTACAGCTAGTGGAGGAAGCCCCAGCTGGCTGGTGAACGCATCCTTCCAGAAGGAGAAAGTCCAGCAGCCTTTGTGGACAGAGGACTGGAGAAGAGGGGGAATGGTTTGCAGAAGCAGTAATTACAAAGAGGCTTGTAAACTTCACGGGACTGAGATGCAATCAGTGTAATTTCCTTAATATAACTTTGATCAGGAAAGTCATTGTTCCAAATGCCCCTGTGACCTCTCTTTGTACCTTTTACAGGGGGGGGGGTGTTGATAATTTCAGTCCTGCTCCTGTCATTGAGGAAGGAGCTTCATGCTTCCCACTCAACATTTAGGTAGCCCAGAGAGCTACGTGAGTTCAAAATGTTTTCTCACTTCTGCATCTTTTCTCTTCTGATGACCCTGAAAATGGCAACAACCTTCCAGGGGCCTGAGTCCTGAGCAATGGACTCTGTGTTTATAAAAATTGATCTCTCAGTGGAACATTTGGAAACATTCCCATACATGTCAGGCCCCATAAATGTTTTTCATTTGACCCTCTGTGGTGAAGGAGGGATTAAAAGAAGGCTGTGAGTATCTTTAGTGACTTGTTGAGTTCACCTTGACCTGGAGCCAGGCTGCCATTCTGACCTAGATGAGGATGCCACAGTGGCTGGCAGGTCCCACGTTTATACTGTATGTCCACTGATCTGAGTTGCTGAGACAATTCTCGTGAAACAGCATGGTGAAAAAGATCGACCATGATAAAGACCTTGTCTTTTATTTCTCTACTTCAGCAAAATTGCTCCCTAGACACTTTAGAATTAGAAGTTCCACTAATCAACCTTATAAACTGTGAGCCCAGCCTCTGCATAGAAACTACTTTGTATAGCCCCTAAGTTAAATCCCCCAGGGGACAGAAGATGCCCAAGGCTTTAACAATCGAGACATAACAGCCTCAGTATGAGCAGACAAGCATGCTCTGACATCCCAATTGAAACTGCAGGCTGAATTGGACACAGAAGAATGCAATTACCTTTTCTAGTCTGATGGTACACTAAAGAAACTGGAGAAGTGGGATACCTATTAGGTCCCCACTAATCCTCCTCTTAAATTCAAAGCAGGGCTAGTCCCTGGAATTCATTTCTGAGTATTCTTAGTCCCTGTCATTGTTAGGCAGCTCAACTGATAAGTGCTTCCAGCTCATAATGCTCTCTGCTTAGCTCGCCCCCTCTCCTTTCCTAGGGCTGCAAAGCACTTTACAAATATCACCTCATTATTCTTTATAGCACTCCAGCAAGCCTGATAGGTGGAAAGGTTCATTATCTTCTCCTTAGCAATAGGGGAAGCAGACAAAGGAAGGAGAAGTGACTAGCTGAAGCCAGCAGAGCAGAGGCTGGACTGGAAGTAGTACTCAGCCACTCTCCTGACTCCAAGTGTGCACATGCCCCAAGTCAGCTTGTAAAACTGATCTGCTGACAGGGTGGGGGTTTCTCCTAAGCACTGTTTTGTAATCGGCATGTCTGGAGGGGAAAGGGAAGGAGGTTGCACTCACATGGCAATGTCTAGCAGACAATGCTCTTCACGGGAGTCCCAGCGCCTTCCTTAGAGAAGGGTTGCTTAGATCAGAGGCTTTTTCCTACTCCTCTAGGATGGGTGAGGAAAGAGTTTCTGAAGATTGCTTCTAGTGCTCACTAGTCCCTGTGACCAGCTAGACCCTTATCTCCTTACAGAGTTCCTCATTGTCCACTTCCACCTACAACCGCAAGCATCAGAGCAGCCAGTGTGACAGGGTAAAGCAGAGAGGTGGCCCTGGTGTATGAAGGCCAAAAGAGATGCAGACATGCTGGGAGCAGGAAGATACTGAAAGGCCATAAAGGAAGAACTTAAAGTGAAAAACTGGTGAATTGGATCATGAGCCAGAGACATACCCTATATTCCACAGAACTTATAGTAAGTCCCCTAAAGCACTGGAAGGCTCAGGAACAACAGGACTTGATTTGGCTTTTCCAGATAGAGGACTTGCCTACCCCCTTTCCCCTCAGGGCAACACACACCTTATGTGAACAATAGTCTAGTGTGTCCTGTGGTGGCAGCTCTCCATTTGCATAGACTTTCATTTTGATAAAAAAAGCACTGATCTTCAAGTTAATTAAAATTGGATTATACAGGTTTCATAGTTTATAATTTGGTGCATGAGCTCCATAAGCCTGATCCTTTAGAAAACCTGCAGTATTTCATTTCTCTGATCTTCAACACTTACTTTTCCTAAAGGATGCACCACTGCTCATCCGACAGAGTTGGAGAGGAAAGACAGTAAAATCAGTATCTGTTTGTAGAAGCAGCTCCCGCCACAAGAATAATGACCTTGGATAATAATAAAGAATAACAGTTTGGGGTGATGGAGTGATTACAGGGGTCAGAGATAAAGGACTGACTATGTGACCACCAGAGGAAGCATATTTTTGTAATAATTAGGTTGGTTTTTGTTGGCCCGACCTTTGCATTCACCATGGGAACTGCGTCCAGTTTGCTTGCTTTCCCTGCAGAGCACTTTCATTTATACAGGGCAAAAAGAATAAAGAGTAAACATCTCCTCAAAGTCACAGGCATGGGGTGAGGGTGGGGGAGTGGGAGGGGGTGAATTGCATTCATCCCCACGTCCAGCTGTAAGGGCCACCGACTGCCAGCACTGTTCCATCTGCTCTCTGAGGACCACAGTCTGACCTTGTGGAACCTTCTTTCTGGGAAGTTAAGGAATTTCCAGGATTAGCTCAAATCTTGAGGCTGCCAACTGTGACAATCTACAAAGCTCTCTTAGGTAATGATTCAGACCCCATTTCTGCTCAAAGCCAAGATGGTCCCCAGTGAGCTGGAAATACTCTCATTTCCTAGATGTGGACTATAATGAGAGTTGACCCCAGAAGAATTTTGGAAGGGTAAAACGCCTTGGCATATCTGCATGCTACAGATTCAACAGCTGATACTAGAGACAAATGAAATGTAATAAAAACTAAAAAACAGGGTAAAGGAGTCATCAGAAACAAGTCTGAAAAAGAATGCCACAAGAAAAGGGGGGTGTGGTATGTTAATGACAACGATGGCTAATCTTATATATTTAACCACCTAGGACTGCCTATTTCAGGGGGAAATACCTGGTGATTCTCTCCTGAACTGAATTTCTGGGCATTTTAGCATAAGTCCAGGTTTCTAACGCTGACTAAATAAAATGCAGATTCCTCTCACAGTCCTTAATTGGAAAAGAATTAATTGGTACTTTGGGTTAGCCCAGATAAGAGTTAGGACTCAGATCCAACCAGGAACAGTATGGTACAGTAGGGTCGCCATCTTTCCCTCTATCTCCTGAATACTGCAGACATCTGGGCGGTTGATGAAACATCAAAATAATATTCCAACCTCCCTCTGTGGCTTCCTCAGGTTTCAGTCCCACCTGAAAAATGAAGAAACAGGACTACAGCATCTCTAACATCCACCCTCTGATATTCCCTGTAACAGCTGTTTCTCTGCAGAGTTGGCTACCACACTTTCTGGCTACAGTATATTTTCTTCCTTTCAGGGTTCATTGAGTCCTAGTCCCTAAGCATGCCTAACAGTGCCTGGAGACTCTTAGATCACAAACTGAAGCTTTCCTGGACAATTCAATCAAATGTTTCTCCTACAAGGCAGAATTGACAGGGACTCTACTGATCCAGCTGACCTCAGGAACTGAGGATACACTAAGAGCTCTAATAAAAAACATAAAGAAGAAGACCCCAAATGTGGAAGCTTAGCAACACACATACATGTACACATATGCAGCTTTAATTTACAGTGTAAGAATCTAGGATGTTAATAAGATAGCTTTTAACATAAATAGCTAGATATTTTCTCACCATCCAACATTCTCAGGCTAGTTAGTAACCCAGCTCGGGACTCTATCCATAACAATGTTTCCACAATGCTAGTTGAGGAAAATTTAAGAACAGTCAGCAACTCCAAGGAACTTCTCATTCAAGTACTCCAAAATGTTACCTAAGAATTATTACAATCCCAAACAGATGTGGAGAAGAGGCCATTCATTTGAGAAATGATTTGTCTAGAGTAAGCCAGGACTTGAATGGAAATTCCAACAAAGCACTTTTAGAATTAAGCAGTTCCTAATCTCTAACACATTAGCAGATACCTGAGCAAGTTACACAGAAACATAGAAGAGTTGAGAAAGAAGGGGTCCCATGTATCTGATTTCCCTAGTGACTCAGGGATCAATTTGGGAACCTTCTGGAAGACTATCTAAGACAGACAAAATCTAGACTTTCCAAGATGATTAATGTAAATACTGATCTGTATTCTTAACTTAGAAAATTATTTTCCTCTCTACTATATTATCTTTTGGTTCAAGTCCATGTGCATCTTTTTTCAGATGACTAATATTTAGAGCAAGTTGGTGTAATAAACACAGTGGCAAATCACAGATAGTTTATATGGTGTGGTCTAATTTAAAGGAAAAAACCCCCTCACTATAAGTGTTTATATGAATACATTTGAGTCAGCATCTTACTAGGAAGTTAGTAAAGAGAAGCCCTTTGCTTCCAGGCTGGCCTTAATATCACACCTTAGCCCCCCCTTGTGTTCAGATTACACATATGTCACTGCAATGAGATTATATACTTCATTTTATGCTATCTATATTTTTCTTGTTTTTTATTATACTGAGTTAGATACATTTCATGCAATTATATTTTATATTGGTGTACAAAACAACATGGATAAACCTCATGGACAACACAGAGCAAAAGAACCTCTATCAGAGAGTGAGAACCTGTTATGTAACAATGTTTACGGAGAGTTCAAATGTGGGCAAACTAGTTTGTGATTGCAGAAGCCTACAAGTGGGTGGTTACTCTGGGCATGAGATGAGAAGGTGGAGCAGGATGATGCCAGGAAAGGGAGCTTCCTGGAGACAACTAATGTTCTGCTTCATACTCTGGGTGTTGGTTGGACATGTTTATTCTTGGGGAAAGGTAGTGGTGCTGTATCTGTACACTGCATACCCATTGGTTGTATATTACACTTTACAAAAGTTATTTAGAACAAAGAAAGTGCTGAGAGGCTTCACCATATTATATTTTTGGGAAGTCCAGGGAATGGTTCTTTTTGGAGAGGGGAGAGAGAATTCAAACTATACTTTCAGCTGCATAATTGTTTTCTTTGAGAGGTGCTCACGACAAGGAGGAGACAAGTCTACCTTCACAGCTCTGTGTCTGAGAAAGGAGCTGGGCAATCTGGTTCCATTAACCAGGAAGAAAAACATGAACTGACATTAGCAAAGGGTCATGACTTATGAGAAGATTAGCAGTCTCTGCATCTTCCTGACAGCACAGGGTTGATGGTGACTCGGAAAGTCTGTGCTTTCCCTCATCTCGTGCTCTCCAGAAGGCCGATGCTTGACCTGATACACTACATAACGGGGTACACGTCTGGAACTAAGCCTGGATTTGTAAAAACAAGACACTGCATCTTCCAGGAGAAATTCTGAGAAGGCAGGGATCTTGTATCCCTAGTTCCTAATGTAAGATCTTATTAACAGAACAGGGGCTCAAGAAATACTGCTGAACTGTGTGAATGTTTAAATCTCTGCTCAGAAAGACAACTGGAAATGTTCCATTTCAAGTAGAAGTTACTATGGATGAAAGGGATGTACTGGAATGGCACACACTGTGTTGATGACTGGCTCTTCCATGTTCCTCCGTAGTTAGCTAAGAAACTAACTAACGCACGATGATGCTGCTGTACACATCTGAGAAAACTATCTGCAAGGACACAATTGTCCAACAGAAATATAGTTCAGTGGACATATGTCATTTAAGATTTTTATCAGCTATGTGAAAACAAGTGAAATAAATGCTAACATGTTATTTCAGTTAGCACAATATGTCCAAACCACCATCGGATCAATGTGTAATCAATATAGCTGATAATATATTTCACACTATTTTGCCCATATGAAGTCTCTGAAGTCCAGTGCACATTACACTTAGAGCATGTTTTGAGTGCTCAGCAGCCACACATGACACTGCAGGTCTAGAGGGCTTCCATTTGGTGGTGGTGGAGGTGCCCTTTATGTGACCAAGGGTATACAGAAAGATGAACTTCATATGTAACAGTATTTCCATCTGCTCCTGCAGTGAACTGCACTCAAACCCTCCACTTTTCTAGATACCTTATGGCAATTTCACTTTCTGTTTCCACATTTTCAGCATTGTTTCTTCACATGCATAAATTAGGCAGAGACAGGGAAGGCAGCCTACCTGGGTACACCCTGCTTAAGTGGTGGCATGCCTGTCAAATCAGTATGGCTGAATTTATAAACTAAGAAAGTTATTAAGAAAAACTTGCCACCATTTTACTCTTGGCTTGCTAGGGCATTTGCTGTAGTCACACAATCAATTTGTCAGTCTCTTTTGAGAACAAATGAACCAAAGTCTAGTTCCTATTTGAGGAATTCCAGGTGAATTTGCTGTAAATTCTGATTCAAACAGGAGTTTAATAAGGTGCAGGCCTACAAGATCCCTGGGTCCTATTCATCTGAGACTGCTACAATGTAAAAGAAATTAAAATAACAGCCTTTCTATCAGCCATCACACTCCTGCTTCATCTCAGTTCTTGTCTTCCTGCCAGCAGGCATTCATTTCTGTGTCTCCTGTTAAACACGCAACTGGAGTTTGAGAGGAAACAGGTCAGTGGTTGATGTCTCCTGTGGGGAAAGCAGCAGCCATCCCTGATACTTAGACCCAAATCCTTAGCAATTTAATGATAAATAAGTGTGACCATTTCGGGACCACTGTTCCTTTCCCTCTGAGAGATACAGATCCACACTGAAGATGTGAAGAAACAAAGTCTCCTCTCAATTACACTTTTGCCAGTCATAAAGCAAGTTTTGGACATTTTAGGTTGTAAAGGCTCCCCTGATTTCTAGGCTGTCTTTTCAGGTGGTACAGGGTCAGCAACTTGGAAAGTCCAGACCAAATGAGAGGCAGAAACAATCTCCTTCCTACTGGTGGACAGGAACCCTCCTGGGACCAGAAGTACTGATGCTAAAGGTCACGTACAATACGATGGTTTTGGAGGAGATGGGAAAGGTATGGGGGTAGGTGCTAGGGATTGTGAGGGCTGAGACAGAAAGAATGAGAAAGCGCAAACTCGCCACTGTGCTCTATAAAGTGTCTGCATGGGTCCTGTGTGCCAGGTGTGGGAGGGAATCTGCAGTTTACTGTAACTCCAGCTATCTAGACAGGAGTTGGGTACTCAGTGGATGTCATTCAGCCAAAAAGGGAGCCAAGAACAGCATGATACTGTTCCATGTGCATGAGTCAGGGCCTAGTAGACAGACGCCTTTTACCTTGCACAGATCACTCACCATTCAAGAGGGAAACAACGCACTTGCCTAGGCAGTTTCTTGTTCGAAGGCTCAACTGAGTCAACGAAAACAGTCTCTAAAATTTGAATTTTCTGTTCTGCTCATACTAATTATGAGTAGGCGAGAAGGGTGACACACACACACACACACACACACACACACACACACACACACACACAAAAGCAGGACTCTTGAGTCTGGTAGTTTGTGTGCGGCTTTTCTAAGTCCCAGCTTTTATCTCAGGGTACCATTTGTAAGGAAGGAGGAACGATAACTTCCAAAGGATACTCTTGAAACGATCACATCTGAGAATCCCAAAACTCTGGAAAGGACACAAGAAACAAAGTAGCCGAGGGGCCTCCTTAGGTGACTACAGTGAAAGGTTAAGACCAGCTTTAGGTTTGAAATCTGCCCCTGATACTTACTAGCTGTCTGCTTTTGGAGGAACATGTAACCTCTCTGTGCTTCGGTTTCTTGACCTGTCTCTTAGAGACAGCAAAGCTATCTTACTTCCTGAGAACCATGCATTAGACGAGGCCATGTATGTTCAGCATCTAGGGCATCTGGCACCCATCAGTATCAGCAAATCCCATTCCCCATAGCACAGTGTACTTTCAGATTTACTTAGAGATATGGCCTGTAGTCCAGGCTGGCTTCAAATACTCAACGCAGCTGAGGATGATCTTCAACTCTATCCTCCTGCCTCAATCTTCTGAGTATTGGGATTATAGGCATGTATTACCATGTGTTACAATGTCCGATTTACGAGGTGCTGTGTATAGAGTTTTAGGGTTCTTGCATATTAAACAAGCACTTCTACTAACCAAGTTACATCCTAAGCCCCATTTTTCTTTTTTTCTCATCAAAGCTCCTCTTGCCTCAATACCAGTACTGGGACCGGAGGTGTGAGCTACCAAACAATGTCATACTTTTACTGGTAAAGCTGGAAAAGTATACAAATGTCTAGTCTTGCTTAGAAAACACCTCTTCATATTAAAAAAAAAAAGTCAAAATAAGTCAGTGTATTCCAGGAAGTTCATGAGGGGAGAGAACAATTCTTAAATTTTTTTTTTTTTTAGTTTTATTTATTGTATGTGTATAAATGAGCACTACATGAGTTCCTGGGAGTTACAGATGGCTATGAGCCACCATGTGGGTGCTGAGACTAAAGCCCAGGTCTTCTGTAAGAGCAATCAGTGCTCTTAACTGCTGATTCACCTCTCTAACCCACAACATTTCTTTAGAATTATTTTCAGAATTATTGGGTACTCTTAATGCTAGACTAGGGCCTTGTCTTCTGAGGGTTGTTTTGGGAAACAAATTCAGCCTTGCTTATCTGCTGTAAGCTGTGGTGTGGGCTCTTTTGAGAGATACAGAAAGCATGTAAGAGTCTGTGGGCTGGTGGTAGACAGAGCCATCAAGCTTCTAAGCTTGTCACCTTAAAACTATCAAGGGCCTTGAAGGGGTGCTGCAAAGGACAGGAGTGCTAGGAAGTGAAAGGCCAGAATTTATCACATCGTCTGAAAGAACAGTTACACCTAGAGGCTTCCATTTCAGTTGTAGAGGCTGGAGTGGGGGGCATGTAGAGGAGCGCCCTTCACCTCTGTATGATTTAGCAGGGAAGGGTGGCAGGCCTGGCATGCTGTCCATGTGGAGAACTTGCCACCCAGCTGAGGGGAGAGTGCGGCTGTGCAGTCACTCTGTTCCCTGGAGACTTGGATCAAGCTCTAGCCAGGGGAAGTGGGATTAACACAATCACAATGTGGTGTCTGAGCTAATGAGTTAACAACACAGAGACAGATGGCAACTGAGTGACTTAAGTTACCCATCTCTGTTTGTAATGCACTCTCAGTCCCCGTTATCGAACTCTGCTGAGCCCTTGCCGTCCACCCCAGAAGGTCATGAACGTTGAGTAATCATGCTGCATGAAAAATAGCTACAAGTCCATTTTCTAAACCCAACTGTCATCCACGATGGGTGTATAGTGGAGGGGAATTCTCACTGATGGCTTTGGAGATACACCACTGGCTCTAGAGGGGAAATTGATTTTTATTGAATTCTTGTTACTTTATATTTAAGATATAATTCCTTTTCACCAGTAGACAGTAGGTACAGAATGCTAGAACTTGATATTACTTGGGGGTTAACTTTTATTCTGACCCTAAAACAAATTTCCTTTAGTCAGATCTATAGACTGAGCAGAAGTTTCCCTATACGGACTGGTGGAAGAGAAGTCTTGGCCATAGAGCATGGTAAGAGAGCAATGCTGAGACCAGATATGTTGATATTCACGTGGGAGGTAAATGACTGCTTTATGAATTGCCTATACCTGTCTGTCGGCTGTCCCCCCCCCCCCCCGCCCCCATGATGTATGCTGACACACACCTATGGAGGTTAGAGGATAAGCTGAGGGGTTGGTTCTCTCCTTCTATCATGTGGGTCCTGGGAATCAAATCCAGGTTGTAAGGCTTGGAGCAAATGCCTTTACCTGCTGAGTCATCTCGCTTGCCCACCCTGTGTCTTTTTTTTGTGTTGTTTTGGTTTTTGCTAGAAAAGAAACAAAGCAAATGTGTTTTCCAATGGTCACCATTTCCAGGTAGGATTAAAGGCAGTTTCCAATTGTGAAACTTACCTGTTGCCAACACCAACTAGGAAACCATTTTTTGAAGATCCTTGTCTTTTGAGTATTGGTTCACTTTTAAAATAACATTCTCTGTAACAGTATAATCCCTGTTACTTAAACAACAGAAGATTATCTTCAGAAGAAGGGAAGATTTAAAGATTATTTCCTCCCCTATTCCACCTGGTTATTTTATTCAATGAGGTGATCAGAAACTTTATGAAAATTAAGACAACTTTTTTCAGGGTCCAGCCCTGTAAGTATAGTCCTACTCTCATCAAGGAAACTTCTCTTTGCAACAGATGGAGACCATTAAGGAAACCACAGCCAATCAAAGTGCAGAGTTGTGAAGTATAGTTCCAACTGATACATCTCAACTCCTTACCGAAGGCTCAGGGGTCACTGTGGAAGAGGAGTGGAAAGTCTGTAAGAGACAGAAATACAGGGAATTGCTCAGAGACTGTGTCTCCTAGGAATGCCAGAAGCTACACCCATAAAATCTCACCAATATGACTGGCTCAACATGAACATGGATGACACCAATAGACATGCTGGTGTGGAAGAGAGAAGGCTCGAGAGGCCTCAACCCCACATAGAGCACTGAGGGCAACTAAGGAATACTGAGAGCTGGAGAAACAGTCTTCCCCAGGGAAGAGCACATCAACTAGTTATCCAGACCAAATGGTCAGCCCTGAAAACATACACATAAAAGTAACATTATACAGACTGAGGTTATATTTATGTATTTAGGAATACACACACACACACACACGCACGCACGCACGCACGCACGCACGCACATACAACAACAGCAATTAATGAAAAAGGAGGTCATGCATTTGAAAGAGAATTAAGAAGAAATCTATGGGAGGATTTACAGGGAGGAAAAAGAAGGGGGAAATGATATAATTGTATTGTAATTTCAAAAAATATAATAAATTAAATTTATTCATATTAATGGATTTTGGCTTTGAAAAGTAAAAAGGTTGACTTAGAAGAAACTTCAGTGGTCACTGAATGATTCAATAAAATATGAATCTAACTTGGGGCAGGGACACACAAGTTGTGCATGAGAAGACTACTCACATCCCAGCCATTCCCTCAAAATTCCTTACCCATCCAGTCTTTCAGGAGTTACCTGCTCATGCCCAGTGTCTTAGAACGGGCTTTGGGATTGACAATGACAGAAAGTGATCAGTTCAAAGATCTCTGAGCTCATCAGCTGCATTCAGGCCACAGATCACAACAATAATGGCCACAGACATTTCCAAATACTGAAAGGGAATTAGCAACAAATTACAAGTGAGGGTGAAGCTAAGAGTGAATTAAGAAGTATTTTTTTCCAAGTATAATTGCTTATTTAGGAAAAAGGTCTGAGTAAACTAACAAAACAAAACAAAACAAAAAACAACAATAAAAACAAACAAACAACCCCCCAAACAAACAAACCAAAAACCCCAATACAACATAAGGGCAGGTGGAGTCATGAAGTTCAGTGCTAAGCATGGGTCTGGGTCCAGCTGGGCCAGAAAAAAACAAACCAAACCAAAACAGAACAAAACAAAACAAAAAAACAGTGTCCCAGAGTTAGGATTAGGGCAGGGTTCGGTTCTTATCTTTCCAGGAGGTTAAAAGCATCCATCTAAAGAGTCCAGAGACAACTGGACAACTGAAACCTCAGAAGAAATAAGACACTAAAAGAAGACAAGTAGCCCAGATGATCCAGCCTTGCAGACTTCCTCAATAGCTGTTTCCTGAAAAATCTAAAACCACAACAACTCAAAATCGCTAAGATTTTCAGCCCTACAGACTGTTCCAGCTAGAACTTCAGTAAAGCCCTAAAGTTCAGTTTCTGTCTACAAACTTTTTAGGACATTTAAATAGCTGAGCACAAAAGGACTGAACATCAAAATGACTCTATTAATGTGCTTAACCATTTTTCCATTCTTATTTGGGCCCCAAACAGGTTTACTACATCCCAAATCAGCAGGAAGTAATTTTAAGAGAGTGAAGTCCCATCCCCAGAATACTGGGTGGGTGATTCCCCCCCCTTGGTCATTTGATGGGTTATAGATACTTGCTGTTATTTAGGGGGATTGGTTACAAGTTGTTAAATAGGTTTAGGAGGTTAGACCCAGAGATTTCTCTTATTCTTTTCTGCATCCTTCTTTTGCTCCTATGTAGGGGGAAAAAGATTTGAGAAAAAAATGGGATATAGACATAATATAGGAATGATAAAGAAAAGGGGATAATTATTGAATATGCTCTTATATTTTTGAATATTGATACAAAATTAAGATTATATTTGGCTACATCAGTACTGATCTTTGTATGTTGATACAAAAGTAAGATTATATTTGGCTACATTGGTATTGATCTTTGTATACTGATACAAAATTAAGGTTAACTCTCTTTAAGGTTTTGTACCTAGGTAACACTTAAAAATGAAATGTGAAGTTTTGGTCTTTTGTTACCAACTGTCATAAATTGTTTTGTATAATTAAGAAATGCAAACTGATAGTCATTGAAGCATGTCATTTTGTTAGATATTAGGGTAGTCTATCACAGTTATTTTCTAAGTTAATCAGAAATCAAGTTGCTAAGAGATAAGCAACATTTGCTTATCCAAATACACAAAGATAGATAGGTGGTCTTCAAAAACCTCAAGAGATCTGTAGAATATGGCATTCAAAGATGTTTTCTTCACTTAAGATTTTTTTTGATATTGAGACATGTCAGCTCCTAACAGCACCCTATTCTACTCCAAGTAGATGATGAGCATTGAAAAATCTCCAATTGGAGATGGTTACAATAGTGGCAAACCTATCGCTTGGCAAGAAAAACCCCTTGCTTCAACTGTAGACAGTATGCTGTCCAAAAAAGACAAAACCTGGAAACAGGTAAGTTGACAGCCTAGCTCTGCCAAGACAGGGTAGGCAAGTTCTTTATAATTCCTGCTTTACAATTAATGTCTGTCAGAGAAACGGGGCCAAAAGGCTGAAGATTGATGCTCTAATGTATGGAGAGAAATTGGGAACTGTACAGGCAGCCAGATGTCTGTCATTTCTTAGTTTTGGAACTGCTGGCCCTGACTTCCTGTATAATCAGATATATTTATCTTCTCAGGTCTCTGACGTGGTTGAAGACTAGACAGTTATATTCTCATAGTTAAATTTTGAGTTGTTTAGGAATTAAGAGGGTGTTCTGGATCTAAGAAGATGTTTTTAAGATGGTGATGCAAGTTAGGATGGAAGTTGAGTTGGATATAGAAGTTTAAACTCATGGAGATGGTTGCATAGTAGAATGTTAAAGTCAGTTGCCAAATACGTATGGACTGGATATTGGGAAATGTACACTAAGCCTTATAATTTTCATAATTGCAGCCTAATTATTTTTGTATTGTATCTGTTGTTATAAGAGAAAGATCCATTTGTTGGACTGAAATGGGGAGCTATTGGGGGGAAACGATATACCTTAAACTTTAAAAAAAAAAAAAGAAAAAGGAAGCGGATGGGGGTTTTGAGAGGGAAGAGGGTGGGACGGGGGAGTAGGGAGGGGATTGTGATTGAGAAGTAACTTGAAGAAATAAAAATAATAATAAAAGGATAGCAAAAAAAAGAAGAAAGTTAAAAAAACCCAACAAATTAACCAACGAACCAAAAACATTTAATGAAAGTTTATTCATTGGATTTTGATTCTTTCAGCTTTAATGATGCTACCCTCATTCCCCAGGAATCCTCCAACATCCCATCAATATGACTCAAAGTAGTCTTATAGTCTTGAGGACATTTGTACCAGTCTAATAAGTGATCCAGTTGATCCAAGTTAAAGCCACATAAGGAAACACAACTTCAAAACTTTAACTTCATTAGCCTTGGTGAGCGAGTCAACTCACCAAGTAGTATCAAAGTAATATTAATTAAAGAGTAGTGTTTGAGTAGTATTGAACTCTAATTCCCTGTGGGGAAGTTCTGCTTTTTATATAGACTTAGCAGAGTGCCTGACATGCATCTGCAATAGCTGCTTTTTGGATGAACGAATAAAGAACAACAACAACAAATGTGTATTTGTACCAGATAGGAAATGTCTAAAGTTCTAACTTTTGAGGTTATAATGAAGAAGTCCATTCTATCCTCTCACAAAATGCTTTCTGATGTGGCTTTCAAAGACAATATATCTAAGTAAGATTAATGAATCTCCATGGAGAACAATTCTCCTTGACCCTGACTTGTGGTTTTTTGATAATGTCTAGAGATATATGTTGGTTGTCACAGATGGTAGTGAGGTTGCCCCTGGCATCTCCTCAGTGGGGAGAGGCAGAAGTACAGTTGATATAGTACAATGCACACAACAGCCTTCCACAATCAAGGGGTGACTGGTTCTGGAAGTCAAGAGTGGTCCTGTTGAGAAATCCCAGGCCAGATAACCCACTGGCCAGAGCCAAATAACTAGACATATTTCCCAATAATCTTTATGCCAGCTCCTACTTTTGTTCTTCCTAGGTCTTTTCTTTCTTTTAAAATGTTTATTTTATATGTATGGGCATTTTGGCTGCATGCCACATGTGTATCTGCCAGAAGAGGGTCTCAAAGACCCTGGAACTGAAGTTTCAGATGGTTGTGAGCCATCATGTGGGTGCTGGGAATTGAACCTGGATCCTCTGCAAGAACAGAAAGTGCTCTTAACCCCTGAATCATCTCTCCAGCCCAGTCTTTTCTGTATATATCTATCCTTCTCTAGC
>CAJQZJ010032322.1:6115463-6133410 GCA_907164525.1 Lophiomys imhausi
ATGAGCAATACTGTTCTGGGCCAGGCTCACATTACTAACTCTTCTAAGAAAAAGGAGATATATATATATATATATATAATATATATATATATATATATATATATATCATATATATATGACAATATGACAATTTGGTTAAGCAGAAAGACTGGAGTTCTGGAGAACTTGTTTCTGATTAGTTAACTAGCTGTGCAGCTACAAAAGGCCACTGTCAGTGGGGCTTGCTTCCCTCATCCAAAAAAAGAGATCATGACCAGCCTAACTTTGATGATTGATGGGACACAGAAAACAGAATATATAGAGAAATTGGCAAGAGTGAAGGATTTGGACTACATACGAAAATGATTTCTTGGCTGGGACTGATGGGTCTATATTTTGTTCTTTTAATTTAGAAGTCTATTAACAGGTTTCGATTAACCTGTAGTCATCCCATTGATCAGATCTAACTCCAAATGATTGGAATGTCAACCTCATTTGTTTTTTATAAGACTGAAGCCATCACTCTTTGAAACCAAGTGGTGCTTTATGTGAGTGATGGGGGTGGAATTAAAACAGAGCTTTCCTTCTGCAATCCAAATATTGAGCCTAATACTAACACAGTGTTCTAAAACAAAACAAAACAACAACAACAAAACTGGGTGTAGCTCAGGTACTAGAGCTCATGCCTTGAGTTAAACCCCAGAAACTATAAAAGAAATTAATGAAATCAAATACAATGACATAGTAAGAATATTGAAATTTGCAAGGCAAGAGTTTGGATTATATTTTCCTGGAAATGACATTGGTATGGTAATGCCAGGCAGACTTTTGGGCGAGTTACTACATAAATGCTGGCCAGTGACACTGGTCTTTTGCTGTATTGTTTTGGTCCCTGTGCTGGAGAGTTTTATGTCAACTTGACATAATAAGCTAACATCATCTGAGAGGAGGGAATGTGAATTTAAAAACACCTCCATAATATCGGACTGCAAGCAAGTTTGTAGGGCATTTTCTTGATTAGTGATTGATGGGGGAGGGCCCAGCCCATTGTGGGTGGTGCTACCCCTGAGCTGGTGGTCCTGGATTCTATAGGAAAGGAGATGGAGCAAGCCAATGGGAGAAAGCCAATAAGCAGCACCCCTCCACAGCCTCTGCATAATTCCTGCCTCTAGGTTTCAGCCCTGTATGAGTTCCTGTCCTGACTTCCTTCAATGGTGGACTACATAGTGTGCAAATAAATAAACCACATAAACCCTTCACTCCCAGGTTACTTTGGTCATGGTGTTTTATCACAGCAATAGTAACCCAAACTAAGATAGTTCCTAATTGCTGACTCTTGCTAGACCTAATGATCTATACCTTACTGTATCCTCCACTCATCTCTGTGGGAATTTTAATGCGATTAAATCGTCTTAATTATACACACATATTGACATCCCAGGAATGTGATGAAAACTACCTGGCAGAAAGCATAGATGTACATTAGCTTTAACTATCTAGGCTTTGCTGGCGCATTAACCACAATCCATGAGTGAGATGTCATCTTAAGCCTATGTGTGTGGCCATTTAATCATGTGTGTTTCAGTTAGGCTGAGGGAATATGCTTTGCAATTTCACTTCATTCCCCTCCAACATTCTTAGCTCTTCAAGATGACCAACTCTTGCCAGAGAGGAATAATTGGAAGGAAAGTCACCTCCTCTTTAGGCCAAGCAAAACCAGGCCATCTTACTGAGTTCCCAGCGGCTAGACTGAGGCATGTTTTAAGCATAAGAACCTCTCTAGAATCCCAAGGCTTTCACAAAAAAAGGCAACCTAGCAGAATGGAAGAAAAATAAAAGCCTGGGATTTAAGGACATGGTTCCAGGAACAATGAGTACAGAAAGTGAAATGGAGTCACTTTTTCCAGGCAGGCCACTTCCATAGACAATGCAGTCACATGGCAACAAGCAGCATTTATGAGCATATGAGGACACACTGCATGTTTATAGACGCCACAGCAGCCGCCAAGAGCGGAAGAGAGTGAGTGGATCCATTTGTGAATTGCAGCCTCCCTCTTCACCCAGTTATAACTTCACCATACCCATGGGAGCCTAGCTTACCAGTCCAGCAGGAACTGTCTTGATTAAAATATGATGTCTCTGGTCACTAAGAATTCTCTGGGGAAGCAATGGGAAAGTAGGCAAACCATACTATGTGAGTGAGAAGTAGACAAAGCCTCTCTCCTTTCCACGCAGAAATGTCGGGCCACAGCCACTGTCTTCTGACCAGGTCCTCTGCTCTCCAACCTATCTTCCCATGGGGTACACTCAGCTACCTTCTACTTGCTCTTCACTCCCTAGCCATACACCTCCTCTCTCCATGGGAGCGACAATTCATTCAATCCTTGGTAAAAAGATGCCATTTACCATGTCCCCTTGGAAGCCTAGAAAATCAGCCCTCAACAGAAAGGCGGAAAAAGCCAGACAGGAGATTTTCATGTTGGCCTGTTGGTTTATCATTTCTCAGTCCTCTCCTTTCCCTTCAAAGCACTTGGAAGACCCTGAGAAAATCCTATTGACTTTGTACTTGGAAAAAATCCATGTGGTAAAAATGACCTCCAATTTACAGACTTTAATCAGAAAGGTTTTGTTGGTTTGGGTCTTGAGACAGTCTCACTGACCTTGTCTCCTGAGTGACGGCATTACAGGCATTCGTCCCTGTACCTTGCAGAAGGGTTTCTTCTTAAATCCACACATTCATTCACTCACTCACCATTAAATAAACACTGAGCACCTGTGTAAACAGGAACTGGGTTGAGACTAAGTCAGTGCCAACGCATGTGATTGGCCCTGGCAATGCCAATCTATTCTTGAATGAGAAGTTCCACTTACTATTTTCTAAAACAAGTTGCCCCCAACAGCACAGCAGAATGACTAACAGGTACCCAGTCTACTCTCTTGCTGTTCCTACAGTAGGGAGTTTTGCTGGGTAGAATGAGTCAGAAAACACCAGGCACTTTTTATGGTTGGAGTGTCCTCCCTTATATAACGGGTAGCATGCTACCTGGTTCATTTACCAGACAATGTCACACCGAGAACAAAAACGGATAGTCAGTGAGATGCGTCAGTAGTAGAGGCTCTTGCTGCCAAACCTGAGGACCTGGGTTTGATCCCCAAGACCCACATGATAGGCTATGACAGCTAACTCCCATAAGTTGATCTCTGATTAAAGTGTGCACCCACATGTACACACACAAAATAAATAGATACGTGGATAGTATACACAAGTGCATTTTGTAAACTATGCCTTAAAATGCACAATAAATTCATCCTCATGTTTAATGAACTTTTTTAAGGATTGAGAAATAAAAGACGGATCCAGCTAACAAGGTGATCAACAATAATTTAAATGCTGTGATTCTTTTTAAAGGTACATGGCTTTTTTTTCTGCATGTATAACTATACATTACATGCATGCAGTACTTGAAGAGGCTGGAAGAAGGCATTAGATCCCTCAGAAATAGAATTATAATTCAAGGTACCATGTGGTGCTAAGAACTGAACCTGGGTCCTCTGGAAAACCAACCAATGTTCTTAACCACTGAACCATCTCTCTAGCCCTTTGAATTTGTGTGTGTGTGTGTATATGCATGCTTGGGTGTATGAGGGTGCATGTATGTCATGGCACAAGTGGAGGCCAGAAGACCACGTGTCCTTCCTTGTCCTCCTCCTTGTTTGAGGTAGGGTCTCCGCTTCAAATATCAGGTTCAGTGGCCCATGAGTTTCCAGAGATTCTCTTGTTTTCCATACCCATGTAGGAGCACCAGGATCACAGACATGTGCTACAGTAGCAACTTTACATGGGCTCTAGAGTTTTAAACTCAGGTTCTCATGCTTGTGTAGCAAATACTTTACCCACCGAGTTATCTTCCCAGACCAATGCTCTGAATTTTAAAGAGAAAGGTAACTTTTGTAAGAATTACACTCTTTACAATTTAATATACAGTTTTTGTGAAAGAGGAAATATCTTGATTATAAAAACAAAAGAAGCCCATGTGGTAAAAGAGTTAAAAGCATGCTGTGGTGGGAATAAAAAACTTAAAATTAAGATGTTTTGCCTCTATCTCAAATTCTATTGATACATGGAGTCCTTAAAAAAAAAAAAAAAGAATAACTATTCAAGATTCCCCCAATACACCCAGAAACCTCCAGGAAATGTTACGTAAGTTTCAGAATTACCAATTGAAAAAACTTAACATTTTTGAAGTGTCTTTCAACTATAGTTATGTTGTCTTTATAATTAAAAGAAAAATTTGATGGTAAGAACATAACAATTAAAAAATAATCTCATAGATTTTGCAGATCCCAAGAATCCAGAGCCCACAATTTAAGAAATATTGATTTTTGTCTCACCCTTGGTTTTTATGGGTGAAGGAACAAATGACTCCCCTAACCACACAGATGGCTCTGAGCACAATCCAGCCAGAAAGCCAGGTCACCAGGTTTCTAGAACAGTAGTTTCTCCTTCTTTAGACAAGGGCTCCTCTGTCTGTTTCACAGCTCACTATCTGTCCCAGACAGACACTGGCTTTGTGCTAGTCCAGAGACAAGGAAACAGATGGAGGCAGCAGGTTTGAGGGGAAGTGCTGTGGGTGTGGCTGCCATCATTGCAGCTGGGCCTGTGTTCCAAGGGAAGGGACTCCTATGGTCACATTCTTTTGCACATCTTTGAAATGAAGAAAGGTTGGGTAGAAAACACAGCAGCTTTAAAAGGAAGCATTTCTGCCTAACAAGTTTAGGCAGAAAGTTTTAAGAACATGGTCCTGAGCTAAAACCCAGAGAGGAGCTCCAGAGGTATGAGGTTATAATTCAGGGTGGCCAATTTAATCAGCTCATATTCATTAAACACCCACATACACATGGTGCTTTACAGCTAAGCCCTTCCCTCATGCAGAAGCATCCGCAGGTCCGTTTTAAACGGGCCACCCTGTTCATGTTGGGAATCTAGCCAGGGTGTTAAAGCAACTGCTTCCCTTCCTAAGAAAAATAGGGTAGACTTACTACCATGAGGAAAGGGGAAAGTCTCTAGTTTTACATTCCATCTGAAAGATGGAAGGACACAGGGAATCTGTTTTCCAAGGTTTGTTTGTAAAACTTGGTGATATATTGAACCTTTCTATTTCAGACTGGCAACATCCTATGCCATTTACATTACAGACTTTTCCCTGCATTTTCCTTGGGTGGGTCCCTCTCTTTTATCTGAGCTGAACTTGAAATAGTATTCCTACAGACGGACTGAAGCATTATGGCCCTTGAGTTACTCATAATTAGCCAATCAATGATTTTGAACACTTCCGGCCCTTGGAGAATGAACTCATTGCAAATAAAGAAAGCATGTTCTTACCGCTTTCTTGGTTGTTTAAACTGCCAAGAATATTTTCAGCTTGACTGATTTACCAAGCAAATTTTGATTACCATCTCATGAGAGGACTGACTGAGGCCATTTGGCTGAATCTCCCTAAGAGCTGGGTTTGACAAACTTCTGGTGATAGGTGGTCTCTGAACACTGGAGAGCCATGCAGGACATCATTCCACTTAGGTCCCTGTCCAAGGGTGTTGACAGGTGCTGTGATTTTCCCAAGACATCTCCTGCATGTCTGCAGGTTGTGTCCTCAACAGAGAGCATCAGATCATTAGGAAAGACTGAGTAACTGCCCTGACACTAGACCCTTCTCTTACACGATACTATCTACTGGTAAAGACCCCATGAAGCTTAGTGAAAGACTCCAGGTATTCAAGTTATAACTTATAACACAAAGCACAAAGTAGGTGCTCAGCCAAACACTGTTGTGCTCTGTGTGGTTTAGGGAATAAAGTAGGTTCAAGAGGTAGTAGACACAAAAACAGAGAGAGGATGGCTGATATGCAGTGGCTCTGAGTGTCTCATAAGATATGACCACAGAAAACAGGTGTTGCCAAGACAGTGAGGTAAACAACGATATGAGCCATAAAATAATAATATCCTTACAGTTTGTAAAAATCCTTAGTGTTGACTGGGCATGGTGGGCACATGCCTTTAATTCCAGCACTTGGGAGGCAGAATCAGGTGGATCTCTGTGAGTTCAAGGCTAGCCTGGTCTACAGAGTGAGTCCGGGACAGCCAGGGCTGTTACACAAAGAAACCCTGTCTTGAAAAACCTAACTCCCCCGACCCCCCCCAAAAAAAAAAACCGTTAGGTTTCTTCATTACCTCTGCCGTGGATATACATGGAATAAGCAGGGTTATGTCTTTCTAGTGCAGGAGTAGCCAGCAGTCCTCCATATTAAGAATCAGAACCTCACCAACGTGCTGGAAGCGTCATCTAACTCCACAACCCACTTAACTTTTTATTTTCAACTTGGTGATCAACACTTCAGAAACCTTTACATATTTATATAGATTAAGACTCTCCAAGATAACACAAAGCCCACGATTCTTTCATTTCTCTTGTGTTTCGGTTACCTAATTCCTTAATTCACTCAACAAATGTTTACCAAGTACCATTTACATATGCCAGACAAAGACACAAGGACTGGAAAAACAGTCACCAGTGAGGCAGACGTGTCTTTATAATGACAGATGGTCACAAGAGTGACTATGAAGGGCCTCAGCAGGTGAAGTGGAGGGTATTTTGGACATGTAACTGGTAGTCACATCCAGGGCCAGGCATGCAGTCTGGGAAGGTACCCCTAAGAAAATATCATGGAGACAGAGGCAGAAGTTTTGGCAGTGACATGAGTTGTCACAAGGAAACAAAGTCATTGCTTAATTCTTACTGTTTGTTTATTAGACCCATGCCTCCCAAACGTGGGGGTCAATAGAGAGATGCAACCAACAATGGAAGCTTGGAAAACACTATTCCAGGGTGCCACTGAAGGGTGTAGGAAGGGGAGCATTCGATGTTATTACACATGCACAGATCAAAGAACCCCTGTGAACCAGACAGGGTGATGCCCTCTGATTTTCCTCTCACCCGGCTGGGGACAGAGACAAAAGCATCTAGTAAGTTTCAGGTTAGTCAGTGCTTCATAGTGAAACATTGTTTCAAAACAAAGCAAAGCAACCAAATGAGATGAAGACTGGTGCATCCTGCCTCTTGAAGTGCTACTTCCTGCCAGCAGCCACAGCTCTGCCCCAGGTTTAAGTGGGGAGTGCTAACTCTTGGTTGCTGTACCAGCTTCATCTCCACTAACCTTTACACACCACGACTATGTCAGTTTTTCCAAACAGGAGAAATGGGTGGAAAGCCAGGCCACATCTTAATAAGGCCCTGGTGAGCTAATGGGTGTGATTATTTCATTGTCTCGGATTTATGCCAGCCCAGGCTCATCAGATACAGGCACAATCCAGGAGAAATATGACCTCACTTTTGACATGGGGCTGTGCGTACAGATGCCAGCAAAAATTTAGCGATCCCTCAGTGCAGGTAAAACCCAGCTCTTTATGATTGCAGCTAATGAGAAGCACACCAAAGTTACCTAAAACAGCAAAGCTAATATTGACATTAGTGCACTAGATATGTTAGGGTAAGGGAAGCCAGGAAAAACTATTGAGACCATCCGTGCTAAGTGTGTCACATTCATAATGAGGCGCATATTTAAGATAAATTGCCATCTCTTTAAATGATTAAGTGCCAGATTTATGGAAAGCTGTTCCTACCAGGACCACAGGGCTATTAAGTGGTTTAAGGCTGTAAAGGTGAGAATCTCAAAATTCAAGTTGTGTCACAAACTGTTCACTGACTTGCAAAGCCTTTGCCAAGGTAACTTCTGTGTCTCAGTTTCCCCGACAACAGGAAAACAATTCCATTACTTCAACTGCACAGCTATGAGTTTTGCAAATCAGGAGCACACGTTTTTTTCATGGATAGATTCTCAGAGCTTTCCCATAGTACCATCTCAATATCTTTTGGAAGACACTATAAAGTACAATCCAAGGCTCTATGCACCTCAGAGCATGTTCATTCACTGTTCACTCCTCATGTCCTCCTGAGCATTTCATGTGTGATAGAGTCAGATCCTGTTGCAGGTACAAGAGATATGGCATTCTGAAAACAGACTGCCTGGAATCTGGGATTTAGCTCTCTGGCATAAAACAAACTAAACAAACTCAAGGGAAAAACAGACTTCTTCCCTGCTCTAATGAGCCTGGAGTTTGTTGAGGGGCAGCACCAAGGTGGAGATTTACTCCTTTGTGAGCTATATGATGTTGGACAACTGCATTTCTTCATTTGCAGAATGAAGACAACAGATACAACCTGTTTGGAATGTGACTGTGACTAAAATTGTATCTGATACATGTAAGTTACTCAATAAATATTCTGTCCTTCCTCTTTCAAAGAGTCACAAAAGAAAAGCAAACAAATAAAAAACAATGCTCTCAGTTCCAGTTCCAGCTCTTCAACTGAAAGATGCTTCACAAATGGAAATAACCAAGCCACTATTACCACCTTCCTTATAATAGGCAGTGTGGTAGGAAGGGCTGTAGTTTTGGAAATATAGAGATAGAAGCTTGGCACTCCTAAGTACTGGATGTGAGGCTTTGAACAGACTATTTAAACTTCTCTGGGCCTCTGTGTCCTTCTCTGTGAAATGCCAACAAAATCGTAGTCTTGAGAATTAAGTAAAATACAACCGACCTGGATAATCAGGAAGCAGCAGCAATTGCCTGGCTCACTAACAAACAATGGGGGCAGCCGAACATTGTCTTAAAGGTGCTACTTTGCCTTAGCTCTTCCATTACTTGTATTTTCTTAATTTACAGATCCACAGAGATACAAAGTGAATATCATAGCTCTACAAACAGCACCACTGTGGGATTTCTGTTGAGAAGTCATGGAAAGGGTCATCAAAGAGCAATGTCACTGCTTTCAAGGGGGAGGAAAGTCTGATTTTGAGTTGCCATTCTTTCAGAGATTCCAGAAGAAAAACATTATCACCCTTAATGTCATTATTTATTTTTAATTACCCACAAGCCCAGTGTTTTCTACTTCCCAAATATGAAGCAGGGATCTTAAAATATCAGAATCCTAATTAACACTAGCAAACAAATAGCATTTGGGTGGAAAACAAATATGTTCTGGGAAGGTCTCCAGTAACACTGTTCGTTGCCATCTCTGTTGGGTCTGTAGTACTTGCAGATGCGGAGAGTCAAGAGCTCTTTCACAGCTGAGAGAGAGAGGCACAGTTTGGACCTGTCTCATCTACTCAAATTCTCCTCAAAAGCCACCCAAACAATCCTTTTCCAGGATTGGTGCTATATTCCCTGGTTTATTTCTCAGCTTCCAGATTTGTTTCAGGCCCCAATCAAGTCTATGCAAGTCTCTAAATGTGTAAATTAAGTCAGATCTCTCTCCATTTTAAAATCTGTATCATGTTTAGAATAAAATTCCAAGTCTTCCCCTGGCTTTACATACCTCTGGTTCTTTACATATATAACTCAGGCCTACAGGCCTTAGCTTTTTAAAAATAACTTATACTAAGCTGTTGTAAATATAAAACTTGATATTCAAAGGAGGTTTAGAATTATTAGGCACCATAAGTAGATGCTGTTATTATTGCTATTGTTGTTGATAGACCAGTTACTCTTTGATAGTTTTAAATATTTCTTCTAAACATAACCTGTAATTCCTGCCAATGGCTATATATCTTTACAGACAGATTGTGTTACAGGCAAATCCTTTCATTCTTGTGGATATGTTCAGACATTATTTTCTTGCTATATATTTAACTTTGTCTTTTCCCCTTCTGGATGTAGATGTCCTTTGCAGGAAATAGCAGCTGTGCCACTACCCCTGGACCTGCTCCAAGGCCATTTCCATATCCTGTGAGAGAATCATCCTCTCAAAGTTTGTTTTTGCAGCAAAAAGAATAAAGATTATTTTATTGTATATAGCATTTAATGTTCAAAAGTGACTTTTGTGTGATCCAGAGAGACGTCGAGGCCACAGTCTCCAATCTTGCAGCTTGTACCAAGCTAGTCATTATGGCTACTCTATTTATCACCTACATGCAAGAGGATCTAGATGAAACCTAGTCACCACAAATGGCATACCATGTCTTAGGAGGGGAAGTGAAGGACACGGCATCCATTTTAAAGAACAGCAGGATTTTATGAGAGGAATTTCACCAACTGACCCCCAAATTCAAAGCCAAGTAATCAACAACCCCCGAGAAAGGCAGAACCATTGTTTCACAGCTCACCCAAGTAAAAAAACAAAGGTACAATGAAGAGAGAACCTGACACGCACAGCAGTGCTCCAAGGATCATCAGAACTACTTCCTTGAGTGTTCCTGGGTTCTAAGGGAGAGTCTGTGTTTCCATAATTCAGATCTGTGGGTCCAATCTGTGCAAGAACTTGTGTGCTAAAGAGCATTGCATCCTAGCTGGTGCAGTGCTAAGAGAATACTGATGGAGGCTTTCTAAACTTTACAAGTAACCAGTCCACTGGCACTACACTGGTGACTTAAGTGTGTAAGACTTATTTTTAGATAAAAAGTCAGCAAACACTTGAACAATCCAGGGATTCAGGCAATAAGATCAATGGGTGATATCAATATGGATCCATGTCCCATCTCCTCAGAGAGATAATCATTGGGCTCTTCAGGACAAGGAAAGCACTAGCAGTAGGGAAAAGAGTTGGATTCAAACTAAACCGTCTAGTCAAGGATCATTACAGCCGAGACTAGTGTGTGTGTGTGTGTGTGTGTGTGTGTGTGTGTGTGTGTGTGTGTGTGTAGCTTCCATTTCTCTCTATACAGAGGAGAAAAAATTCAATTATCCTGAGAAGGAGAAGGAGGAGGGGGAGGAGGAATAGGAGGAAGAGGAGGAGGAAGAGCACCTGACAAAGCAAGCAAATCCTAGCTGCTATCCTCAAAATAAGCCACCAAAGCAATGAATTTGTCATCACATTTAAGATACACATGTAAGCTACACATCTACTTTATTTACACTTAACTTCCCTTTCAAGTCTTAGCAAATAGTTTTCATAAATTTACTGGCCTATTTTGTTCATGCAACAGCAGTGTTTCCCACCTTGGCAGGTAGGCATAGCTTTCCTGTAGTGGTCTTTATAAGACTTTTATCATCTTCCACTTTCAGGATGAAGTAAAGGTGTGAAGGCTTGTCTTTTTGATGAGAGATACGCAGGTCACACACCACTACCGTTCCAGACAGGAGCATGTGGGGTCAGTAACATTGAAATTTCAACACAGAGAGCTAAACACATTATCTAACATGGTGAAATCTTTTTGTCATATCTAGTTAGAAACCATAGCTGGGGAAAAAATAAAAATAAAATGGTCTGCTTTTACTCTGGCAAGTTACTTAACTTATCTGAGACTGTCTATTCTTTTGTTACAATATAGGCAGAACATTTGCTTCACAGGTTTTCTATAAAAGTTAAAGGAAAATAAGAAAATAAGTACTTGGCTCATGAGTAAAGTTAATTTCTTCCCTGGTTAGTTTTCTGGTGTTCTAATTCTCAGAAGCAACTCTACTGTGATGGCTGCTCTTGGTTATCAACGTGACTACATTTGGAATTAACTAAACTCAAGTGGCTGGGCACACCTGTGTGGGACTTTCCTTAATTAAATCATTTGAAGTAGGAAGACCACATTTAATCCAGATCTTTTGAGGTGGTACGATTCACCTTAATCTGGGCCACACTTTCTGGTGGCAGCCTATACAAATGACATGGAAGAAGGAGACTTGTCTCTCTTTGCCTGCTTGCTTTCATTGGCAAGTCCATTTCTTCACTGGCATTAGAGCCTACTTCTTCACCATGCCTGCATAAACTGAAGACCAGCTGAGACATTCAACCTTCCAGATTGAACAACTACTGAATTCTTGGACTTCCCTTTGGTGGACAGTCATTATTGGAGTAGCTGGACCACAGCCTGTAAGTCATGCTAACAAATCCCCTTTCTATATCTATATAGATTCATTCTATCTGTTTTCTTACTCTAGAGAATCCTGACTAATACATCCACCCAGCTTCAGTAACACTTCATCAGTAATGAAGACGCTACCTCTAAACTAAATCAGCAATAAATGAATAAATAGTAAGATTCTTCTGACTATTAGTTGAGAACATGAGCTAATTAAAAAAAAAAGGACAGATCTATAGCCATTAAGATAAGAATTGATTCTACAATGTTCCTTAAGAGCTCTTCTGTGTGATCGCCAGAAGATGCCCATATCTGTGAAGGTTTCATAAACGATCCCCACCCCCCTTTTATTCAACAAAGCATCTCTACCACTGATGACCCCATATTATAAGACCCAGCACAACAGATTCTATGAGAAAAATGGTGACTTCTGCTTGTATATTTCTATCTGGGCCAGATTAATCTCCAATGCTGCCTTTAAGAAAATCTTTCTTTTAAGTGCTGTGCCTTCTACTACTTGGAATGTTGTTCTCTGCTTCCTATCTCATAAACCCACTTGCCATTTCCTTTGGTTCTCTTTGCACATGCACATTCCCAAGAAGCAAAGGTTACCTTCCTGTGTGTCCCTCCAACCTTCATGAACCTGCCTTTCAGATTCTTTTTAATGACCTTTGCTTTACTCTCTATTATTTATATCCGGAAGCTTGCTACATAGCAGGCATTCAATACTGAGTGAGAACATGAACTAATTAAAATACATTAATAAAAAGTCTCCTGCTTTTCAGGTAACTCCTTACAATTTACACATAAGGTTATGGGTATGTGGTAAGTCTCAAGATCCCCAAACTTCTCTGTAAGAACTGGGACTGGTGAACTTTCCATTTTACAAACACATTTAATTTGGTCTGGATTATAAAGTCATGACTAAGGAAGTGACTATCAAGCACAATTTGGAATAACATTGTTATTGTCATTGATTTTAAAATTCTGATAATTCAGTTCATTAAGTGGCCATTCTGCAGAGGCTTCCTGGTTGCCTGTCTGTCAAGTAGGACAATCCACAATGATAAGGACTCTATAGTAGTCTGTAGACTAGACCCTCCCTGTGTTTCATAAAGAGCACTTCAAATGCTCTGAAGAAAATCCGTTAGTGTCCCAAAGCTCCTGAGAGTGAAATGCTAGAGTTAGAAGCTGCCTGAAGCTCACTTACATACTGAAGTTATTAATCCCCTTCTTATATGTTTGATATAAGCCGTAGGGCACTTGGGAGGGTGATCCAATTACCCAATTCAGAGAATTGCCCTTTTCTTTCAACCAAGTTCAGAGCTCTGAATTTTTGTTCCACCAATGACTTTTTGTTTCAGTCAAACAAGGTCAAGGAAGAGGCCAATATCTACCAAGGCCAACAGGGGTTTCGTTTACACGCCCACTAATTCGAGCAACATAAGAACCTCTTGAGAGCATTAAACTGGGGTGTGGGGCAACAGGCCTGTTATTTATTTACCAGCTCTCAATGCCATGACTGCCATTTCCTTGAACTTCAACATTTTTGGTTACCATTTTGGGTTCGATGAAACTTTTGCATATCTGGAAGCTATGGTGGGATGTGTCAATAGTTGAAAGGCCATGGGGGTGCGGTGAGATGACCCCCAAAGGGAGAGCTGATTGAGTCTAGGGTCACAAGGCAAATTATGCACAGTCTGCACTTCCTTAAAGTCAGATGTTTTCAAAGCTCACTTGAGGGTTTTCTTTCACGATCTATCATTTGTCACACATGTCATAACTTTGTTGATTTTTACTTATTTAAGTGTTGTTTCTTTTAGAATTAATGTAAAGCTTGAGTCAGTCTATCTTTTTGCTTCCATCATGGCTAGAAAGAGAAGAGTCTGGCCAATATCCTATCACTGTCAGTAAGAGATGCAGACCATGTCGACCATAGGATGTTTATTCCTTGAAGCTGATGAATGTTACTTCAGTTTAGAATAAGCATTAAACTGATGGTGCAGGGACTGGAGAGATGGCTCAGTGGTTTAGAGCACTGGCTGCCCTTCCAAAGGACTTGGGTTCAGTTCCCTGCTCACAACTATCTGTAACTTCAGTTTCAGGGGACCTGACACCCTCACACAGACATACATGCAGGCAAAACATCAATGCACATAAAATAAAAATAAATAATAATAATAAAAACCAAAACAAATCAATGGTGCAGAGAAAGAAAACAGTATATCAATCCATTTGTCAAAACTTCCAGGACTCCCACTTCAGAAACTTTGAAGAATTAAAATAATGCAGAAGTTAAGAATTAATCTTAGAGATGTTTATTAAACTCAAGAATAACTTATCATTTTTAAAATTTACCACAAAGTGCTATCAGCCTTTAAATTGCTATACGTTTATGAGAGAGTAAGCAATAGACCCATCTAGAAAACTCTCTTTCCTATGTATTTCACAAAGATATTCAAAATGTTACTGAATAAAAATCATGAAATTAAGAAGCAAGTAAAAAATATTATTTCTCAATGTCCCGGTCAGAAAGCCAACAGTTTTTGAGCTTGGATGGTAGAATTGATAACATTTTATCCACAGGAATATGATTTGTAGAAATCAAAGGCAGAAAAGATGGCCATAAGACATAACTTACCCATGCAGTTAAACAAGAGGCAATTTGATGTGTGCTAGTGATGGCTCAGATCATAGACTGTCTTAATTGCCTTAAAAAACAAACAAACAAAAAACAAAACAAGGAAACAGAATTTCCAGACCACGCTAGTTAGCTAATGGTCCAGGAAGTAAGGTATCTTAGTTGTAATCTAAAGTCTTGACATTAGTTGATCTTGTCCCATGGTTTTGGGAACAACTTTAATCTGTCTAACCTCAGATTCTCCAGATGACAGGGCACACCCTTGTCCTTTTTAGGTAGCAATGCTTACTCATGTAGGCTCCATGGTCAAGCTCTGTATGCTTCATTAGAAAGCCTGAAACACTGGAGAGAACACCATAAGACAAATGGACAGCTCTTTGTTTCTGCGTGGGGCTACCAGAGTGTGGGCAGAACACTCTCTCATATTTCCTTAGCACACAGCCAGATCAGGCACTGAGCCTGAGCCCTGTTTCCTGCACAATCTTCCTTCTTCCTGGGCCTTCCCCAGAAGCTCTGGCATGTTCCGAAGTGGCATACAGGACCTGCCTTCCTCTCTCTTTAGTTTCTACATTCCCTTTACTATGAATCCCAGCCCCTCCCCTCATATTCCCTTTCAAGCACTTTCTTCACACTCAGGATGAGGTGAAAAATGTGAAGGGGCACATTTCTAAATTCCCCGCTGAGCTCCCTCACCAAAGAAGAGGGCAACTGGAGGCCGACAGGAGATGCTGGACTCGATATATGCCCGTCCCCAGCACCTGCTAATTCTTGCCTAAAACTATCCAAAGAATGCTGGGGTCCAGGGAGCAGGAGTGCAAAAAGGGTAACTGAGAGAAGGGAAAACACAGCTCTGGTCTCAAAGTGGCAATAAAAATAAAATTAAACCCTCTCTCTCACACATAGGATTCTTTATGTCCTCAATTGAAGTTGCCTGAGTACTTCATACTGGAACTACGGGCAAGAGGATTTTCTGAAAAAACAAACCACACACACAACAGACCTTACTGCTCCCTTGAAGGCACTTATTTAAGCCAAAACAAGGCCTCCCATCATTCCTGTGAGAGATCATTGTCCCCCTTGTTGCCACAGCGCCCTGTGAGGCTGTGGGAAACAAATGACCTCAGAAGCACTGCAGTGTGTGTCACTGCAAAAGAAAAGAGAATCTAGGGGGCTGGAGGGTGGGGGAAGGGGGCTGCTGGCTAGCAGAGCCCTCCACAGCCCAGCAGTCCTCCAATGATATCCCTCCAGGCACAGCAGGAAGGAAGCTTGTGGGCCCCAGGAGTCTCCATTCCGCCTGTAACGGGATTAGGCCCCACTCCTCAGCAGCAAAGCATCCTTCTGGATGTCCTGCTGTTTACCCTGGTCACTCTGACCCCTAATTGGTCCTCCCTACAAAATGCCTGGTAGTTGTCTGTGTCCTCCCACTCTGTTTCATGCATCAGGAGAAGGCCCTTCTGAAGCCAGGGAGAGAAGTTGTGAGCAATGGGAGAGGATAAAGGAGCTCACTGGGGATGGGGTAGGGGATATATAAGCAAGGGCAATCTAGGGACCAGGAAGATAGGTGGTGGGGCAGGGAGAGAGAGCCAGATAAGAAGGGATGATGGCAAAGCAAAGCTAGGACAAATATTTAGCAGACCTTGGCTTTGCCACAGGTCTTTGGGGTGCCAGTTAGAGAAGGCAGTCCATCGTGGCCTTGCTTTCCCTTGGAATGTGTATGGAAAAGCAAGCATGCAACCTTGTCAGACATATGCCTTCCCATGCACAAGTCTTGGTCATGGGTTCTAACTACAATTCAATGTGTGTCTTCTCCCTGTGTGTCTGTGGAGCAGGGCTATGCCTGAGATTCCCAGTTCACATCAGGGCACATAGACACAATGGCTCAGTGCACACACTCCCCACAAGTCGTGACTTCAGGGTTCTCTGACAGAAGAAACTCAGGGTGACACCAGCCCCAGTTTTACTGCTTGAACCACAAGGCAGTATCAGACACAGAGTCAAGGACAAAACTAGGGAAAAGCCAGAGTGCACACAGAGAGGCACAGTTGATGGGAGTGCAGCAGTGTGACACTGGAAGACACTCTGTTTCTATTCTTGGTCTAATCCAGAACATACAAACAAATAAAAAAAAACAACTTTATATATAGTAACATATAATGTGGTTTATATGTTAAACTCTAACATGCATGCATTTTCTGTGGACATGCATATTGTACAGGTTTATATATTTTCCCTAACTATTGAATTATTTGTGTTAACTCATCAAACATTTGCTCTATGCACAATACCAGTTTCCTAAGTAATACCAGTTTCCTAAGTATTAAGAGTCAGAAAAATTTAGTTCATTTGTAGAGTTTGTTTTGGCTTCTACAAAACATGGAACTGTGGTGTTCTGCAGTGTCAAGAGTAACAAAAGTGCTAAGTTTGTTGAGTAGGAAAAACTGGTGCTAAAAACCTTCCTTTTAGGAACAGCTTCAACTGTGGTAATGTAAGCTTTTATAACAAGTTGGAAATTTTGAAATACTAGTTTGAGAGAAGCTGGGTTTGGTGCAAAAAAGAGGTTGTCCATTTTGAGTAGTTTATCAGAACCCAAATTCCTGACTGCCCACCCTCCCCTCAGTGTGCCTGGGACAGTGCAGAACAGCACAGGCATCCACCTTCATGTACACTCATACGACAGGCCATGATGACAAGGGGCTAAATATGTTCCATTTCCATGATGATTTTCACGATGTAACTGTGAAACGTGTATGCCAGAAACATGAGCCCAATCTTCTGCACTCACTCTGTGGGCCTCCACATCCTCGCCTGGAACGCATTGCTGCGGCAATGAGTGGGGATGTGCAGAAGTGATGAGGTGCACAGTTCATGTACAAAGTTCACACAAAAAGCATGTTTCACAAAGGAAAAAAAGAAGCCTAATGTAAATGAGCTGACATGTGAAAAATGCAACAATGCTTGGCAAATAGTAGCAGATATTAGTCATTGTGATGAGGGCTGATATTAGTATAGTTCTCCTGGCTTACTCCCAATTAGGGATTTTTGTTCCTAGTCAAGGATTAATACACATGATAAAAGCTAACGGAGCTCATGTGTTAGGCACTGCTGGTCCTTTCTGCATATACTGTTGTTTTTTTTTTTAATGTATTCTTTGGGGGTACCATTTGTTCTTAGGAGCTCTCTGTTCATTTAAGGCATATAATATAGCTGACATTTCATTACTGTAGACTTAGAAAAGCAGAGACTTTATTCTGGTTAGCTGAATGTCTTTGGAGGTAACTATAAAGACTGAGAAGGAAATAGATCAAGAAAAGAAGAGAAACAATCTCTCTTCTCCATTTCATCCCTACTCCTGTTAAATGAGGATGAGTATGGTTCTCTCTCTCTCTCTCTCTCTCTCTCTCTCTCTCTCTCTCTCTCTCT
>CAJQZJ010032322.1:6133420-6144013 GCA_907164525.1 Lophiomys imhausi
TCTCTCTCTCTCTCTCTCTCTCTCTCTCTCTCTCTCTCTCTCTCTCTGTGTGTGTGTGTTTGTGTGCACGTGTGTGATATGAGGCACTGAACAAGAACTGAAGCTCTAGGGAACAAAACTACCAGACCAAGCATATAACTGTGGCTCTTCAAATTCTCGGCAAAGTTTCCTTGGGTGCAAAACTTATTTCAGTTCATCATTTAGCATGTATTTGTCAAGCATCTAACAGGACATTCTGAAATGGAGATAAGTAAGCTCTGGGTGTCAATTTTGGTCTAGCCATTTATGTTATGTGAGCTCAATTTCAAACATTTAATCTAAGCTTCAATTTCATCTGTAAATGGAGATGCCACCTCCGACAATGGGGTTGGTGGGAAGGCTGTAGACATTGCTTACAAAAAACAGAGCATGGTAAGACACATGGAGAAACAATGGTGTCATCATGACTGCTGCTGCCCCCTCAGGATGGACACCCATGGTTAGCTCTACTTTCTAGGCCTTCAGCCAATGAAAGAGAGAAACTGCAATCATGATACTGAGTCTTCTCTGAGGAAACCATGCATTCAAAACAGCCTAACATAATGGCAAGGGTGGCTTCCCTGGGGAGGTGGGAAAGGCCCTTGCCGGAGTGAAGTGGGATGGGATGTAGCGCTGGCCAGAAGGGGTGCATGGCAAGGGGAGGCCTGGAAGAGCTGCCAGCAGGGTGGGGGTAGAACAAGCTCAGTCTGCTTTTGCCAGCAGTTCAAAGGCAGCACAGACTAGACACACTTCAGGAGATTCTTCTTGAAGTTGCCAAATAAATTGTTTTGCTTGTTTTAAGTGTTTGCTGTTGGGGACCAAGGAGCTAGGCTCAGATGGAGCAGGCCCAGTTTCCCTACCCTGCAAACAATGCAAAAGGTCAAAAGCAAACACGCAAAAAAGGAAACACACCAAAGGCAGACTGGAGGAGATTTTTCCTCTCCTTCCTCCTTTTTCCACTGTCTGAAAGGACTGGTCTCTACAGTCTTTATTTCAAACAAAAAGAACGGACGGCCCCAGCTTCTAAGCACTGTCACGGAACAACGGCTTTTTCAGAGAGAAAACACACCACTCACCACACTCATTTTTGCCAGCAGCATTCAAAATGACCCCTTGAGTCCGCCAAGGGGATGTAGAGGTGAACCCTCACATCTCTAGACTGACCGGAGGAGCCTGTCTGGGCCCTCCCTCCACAGCTGTTTGTATTTACAGTTCAGTACCTTGAACTAGGAGAGGAGATTTCATTCCCCAGTGATGGCCTTTCTCCTTGCCCCAGCTCCCCAAGCCCTCTCCTTTAACAACAAAACCCTGCCTGCCCAGAGCTAAAGGAATCCAATCACCCGGAAAAGGGAGACTTTATGAGCTTTCTGGGAGCTCTGGGCAGAAGGAAGGGATTAAAGGGAGGTGTGTTTTATTTCTTTTGTCCTTTCCTCTCTGTTGCCTTCTGGAGTAGCTAGTTCCCCACCTCGGACAGCTCTGCCTGTTCCTCTCAATGAGGTCTGTTTTCCTTTCTCCCCTCTGTGGTTTTGGGGGAGGTGGAAGAAGAATGCTGTAAAAATTTCATTTTAGATGCTATCATAAAACCTGGAGAGGCAACTTCAGGCAGGTGGGGTGGGCTGAACCAAAGAGGCTGGCCGAAGGCAGCTTCAAGCAAGTAGGCTGGGCTAAGCATGGCAGCACAGCCTCCTCTGGCAGGGTGGATCTTGGGAGGGTTTTAGCATTTCTACTGGTACTTGCTTGGGCTACAACATAAGGGTACAGCTGTGTCCCATCCTGTCTAGGACTGGCATATCTTTAACAGGTATTATGCATTTCTTCATTTGTAAGGACATTCCAGATCCACAGAATACTTAATCATGAAACAATATCCTCAAAATTACTTTCCGACTATTTTCAATATTTTCTTTATCATAGGTTGGCATATCACATAATCTAACTGACAAATAATTTATAGCCCAGATCCTGCATTCCATAGACCAAGCAGACCATAACCTTCACAGAGTGTTCAGACAGGTCCAAACAAGCAAGTCACCACGACAGAAATACAGATGGTTATTAAATATTTTTTTAAAAGACACACATTCCCTCCAGTAATCAATCAATCCTCCAATCAATCAAAGCAAAGCAAACATGAAGCCAGTAAGATGTTGTTTTCACTTATATAAAAGTCACAGAGGTTGAGAAACAATTAACAACCAGTCCAGCTACAGCGTGTGTGACCAAGAATTCACAGGCACTCCTGACCATCATGCAAATGATATGTTGCCAACAGGCAGTTTGACCTGTGAACATGGAAACATGTATAGCGTCCATTGAGTCTATTTAGGGACACATCCTAAGGACACAGACAAGTACAGAAATCTGGATATAAAAGAATGGTGGGTATAAATTTTTAATGATAGTAAAAATTGGTAAAATGAAATGACCAACAACTGGGAAATGTAAATGGTTTATGGCATGACTTTTTAGTGGAATATTATCCTTTGCCAATGAAATTGATGTTACCTCTTATAGACATAAGCTTGCCCACACAGACTTACACAGTTTAAAAAAAAAGGTCACAAACAGCAAGTTCAGTACGACTTTGTTTTCTGGTGGTGTATGTGAATGCAACATGTGCAAGTGCTCAGATCCCTGGAGAAGTGCTCACCAAACTCTTTTTTCCTCAGGGGAATGACCTTAATTGACTTTTCCATTTGTACATTTAATGGTTCTTTTTTTCAGCATTTACAAATAATTAACATTCCTTTTTATTATATATCTTATTATTTAAAATAGTTTTAACTTTAAATATATTTTGATCATATTCTTCCCCTTCTTCAGTGTTTTCTTTTTAATTAGAAACCAGTAATAATTGGTCTATTTTCACTGGGGCTATAAAAAAATCCCCTCAATCTCCTAGAATAATCTCAAAAGCAAACCTGTCTGATTCTGAGGAGAACCAGGATGGCAACCACAGGTAGTTAATATCAGAGAGTTTGTTAATGTTGGGAACAGGAGAGGGTAGATAAAGTGCCCAGGAGACAGGGGAGTACACTAAATTAGACAATCTAATAGGCCTACAGCCCAAGTGCCATTTCACTTTCTTGTGTTTCCAGATTGACCTCAAAACTGGTAACAAAATGAGGGGCTAAGCTATTTTGGCAAAATATCTGAGTCTCAGACAATATTAAGATGAATTTTAAAATGTTCAAGTTACTTTGAGGATACTGAAGCCAGCCAGGCACTTGATAAATCTGTATTCATATTTGTTAAATATAAGATGTAAAGAGTTAAGAGAATAAAAAGAGTTACGTCCTCAAAAATGGGCAGTACAGAAAATGAGATTGTTATGGTTTGGGTGTGACATGTCCACATAAACTTGAGCACTGTTTTGGGAACTTTCAGGGATACAGTCTTGCTAAAAGTGGGTCACTGGGAGTAGGCCTTATGGACTAGCTTCAGTCCTTCTGCCTTCTCCCCCTCTCTTGGCCCCTCCCCTCCTCACTTCCTCTCTGATGAGATGAACACAAGAAGCCTCGTGTTCCTGCCACCACACCATAAGTTAGTCTCATGACTATGTCTTCTCCACTGTGAAACACTGTCCCTCAACCATGAGTCAGAACAAATTCTTCATCATTTTGGCTGCTTTTTGTCAGCTATTTGGCCATGGTGGTGAGGGGGAAAAGCTAATATGGACTATTGGAACAGAGAAATGGGAGGGGGGCCACTGCTATTGCTGGGAGGAAGCTAACCAAGTGGTCCTTAGACTTTGGGAATGGTGTATGGGAAGAATGGGGGGAGAGTTTGAAACTCTGTGCTAGTCAAATGCTAGAGTGTTGTATTCAGAGCTTAAAGAGGGGGCTCTGGTGGGAGTAGAGAAGAGTAAAAGACAGGGACCCTGTGGACAGTGAAGGATGTGCTCATCAACCTTCAGAGGCCACATACTCTGTTAGTAATTAGGTTAGAAACCTTCTATATGATATTCTGGCACAGAGTCTGACTACATTCTCTATAAGTCCTGATTATTTGAATGAAGCTAGGTTCAAAAGTAATGGGCTTCCACTGGGCACTGGGCAAAGAGACACCTCGTTGCTAGTGTTGTTCTTATATCAGGCAGGGGCAGAACAGATGGCAGTCCTTTGTTCATCCTAGCTTGATGCCTGGCTTGGTGGCCAAAGCTTATGCCTAGGGCTCATAAAAATCAAATTAAATCCAGGAAGTACAGTGTGGGAGGAGGAAGACAGGAACCTGTAGAGGCCATGCCACCCACAGTCATGTCCTCCAGCTTACCACACAGGTGGCCCGAAGACACCTACTTGCTGCCACTCCATGTAGCATGGATGGAGGATGCTGTCTAGGTGCCTGCCAACCGCATGGCCTGCCTGGAGTGGAAGCCACCACAATATGGGAATATGTGGTGGTCAGATGGGAGAGACAGAGAAGTGGAACAGATTGAGCATTATGGAGAGAGATGGAACTGGAGACTCAAGGGTGGAGAGGAGTCCCCTTTTGTGAGTGGCCAGACCTGCTACCTGGGACCTAGGTGAGGTTCCAGCTGGAGGTGCACCTGAGGGCCCATGTCTGAGTCCCTGGCTATGCAGTGGTAGGGGTTGGAGTCGATGTTCATGGTTCATAATACCACTAGAGAACATGGTGGGGGGGGAAATCCCTGATTGGGGCAGCCACCAGGGACCATGTGAATGTCCAGGGGTTGTGCATAACTGTCCCCACCCCTCACTGGATGGAGCACTCTGGAGAGCTGATCCCATCTCTCACCGGTGGCAGCTCTGGGGAGATTGGCCCTGAACCTCACCCAGGCAGCACAGTGGAGCTGGCTCTGGAGGCATGGATGGGTGCTTGTGAGCCTGCCCTGAGGGGATGAATGTCCTGCCAATGGCAGCATTCTGTGGCCTAGCCAGAGCACCATTAGAGAACTTGCCCTGGTAGTGTAGATAAGGGAGAGCTAGTGGACTGACAAGCTAAGCTACCACCCAGACCTAGATCCAGGGCTCTGAGTTGGCCTATCCCAAAATCTATATCATCTGCAAATGGTTGGGACTAGTGAAAGGCTAGTCCTGCTGCTCCAAAGCTGCAGGGTCTCCATGACATAGGAAAACAACAGGATAACTGAGAGGAGCCCCTATGGGGATCCAATATTGAGGGTGTCACAGAAGCCAGAGACCTCGAACCAGACCAATGACTCACTGCAATGAACATTTGCAAATGAAAGTGTATAGACAGAGGTTTATACTGTGGGACACACTGTGACAAACTACAGCTTCCACGATGAGATGCTTTCTATGCTTTTTTGTTTGTTTGTATGTGTGTTTTATTTTGGGGGGGGAGTTGTAAGGGCAGTGGGTAGATACGAGGGGATGAAGAGCTGAGTGGGACTGGTGTGCATAATGTGAAACTCACAAAGAATCAACAGAAAGGTTTTTTTTTTTATTGTTTTTAAAGTAATGGACTAATTTGTTAGGTGGGAGAAATTTCAGGATGGTGCAGCATTCTGGCTATGACATGGCAACTGTTCCTGTCGTTAAGTGTCAGGTGTACAGTGAGAATTCAGAGCAAGAAGCAGAGACAAAAACTGTGAACACTGTGTGGCTCAGCAAGGAAAATACTGTGAACTCAGTTAAAACTTCAGGTAGGGCAGGTGTGCAAAAGCAGCTACAGTTGTTTAAGAGATTAAGTACAGTTAAGGAGAAACCTAAAGGGGCCTAGTGGCCCGTCACTAAAGCATTTGTCTTGCAAGCAAAAGAGTTGATTTCCATCCTCAGAATCCACATTAAAAAAAACAAAGTTGGCCCTGATGGTGCACTGTTGTAAATCCAAACGCTGACAAGGCAGAGGCAGGTGGATCCCTGCAGCTAACTAGCCTGCCAGTCTAGTCTACTCGATGAGCTTTATTTTAAAATAAAGCAAAACAAAACAGAAATGAGAGTGGACTGCACCTGAGGGACAACTCCACAGGCTGTCCTCCGATCTGTGCATACATGTGCATGTGCACCCACACAGAACACCCTGGCCACACGCACTTCAAGGACTTGGAGGGGAGGAGGAAGAAGAAGGAACATAGACTGTACCCTGTGCACTGGAACCATTGGAATGATGTCTTGAGGGCATGACCCTACCAGAAAGGTCCAGGGTGTAACAATGCAAATGTAATTGAAAAACCCTAATTTAAAATGAGAGTGCCAAAGAGAGAAAGAGAAAAGTGTCTGAACAGAGTGGAAGTAGAACTTGGCACCATCCACAAAGTTCTGGTTTTGGGGAAATATAAAATGAAAGGGTGACAGGGTCCTGCATGCTTACACTAAGGTTCCAGAAAGCCACTGAAGCCAGGCACATACAGCAGGGTTGGGTTCCCTGCATGGATCCCCTGAGTGGGCTGTGCAGGTGAAGCTGAAACATTGAACATGCCAAGGATAGCTACAGATGAGAGAGGCTAGAAGTGCTCCAGGCATTAGTGCTGAGGCTTCCTAGGCCTGTTGGAGGTGAACCCACTATGAGCACTAGAGGCTGGATATGGACCTGCAGGGTTAGTGTTTTCCCTGCTGAGTTTCAGTCTTGCTTTGGTCTTCTCTTCCCTTCTATGCTAGAATTCCTTTGAAATGTGAAGGTCTATTTACTCTGTATCATTGTATGTTGGAAATAAACAGGAGTTCAGTTAAGAGATGACCGAGTCTCAGAAGAGACTTAGGACATTTAAATAGTGCTGCTACTGTAAGACGTCGGAGATCTTTCATGTTGAACTGAATCCATTTTGCATTATGAGATGGCCATAAGTCTCTGTGGCCAGACGTGAAAAGTTATGATTTGGATGTGAAACGTGCTTTAAAGACTTATTTTGTCTTTCTCTACTTGGTCCTTGATAGTGATGTTTTTTAGAAGTAATGGACCCTTTAGGGGCTTAGCCTTTGATGGAGGAAGTGGGTCACTGGGAGTTGGTCTATGGTTACAGTGAGGTCCCACTTCCAACCCTGGTCTCCATCTCTCTGCTTTCTGGTCCACTGAGATATGAGCAAGCAGTATGACACTCCTGGTGACATAGCCATGAGTCACTCTTGCTGCCGTGACTTCCGTTTTATGATGGACTATATATACCCCCAATGAAAAACCCAAAACATTTCTTCCTCTCTTAAGATGCTTTTGGTCACATACTTTGTCACAGCAATAGGAAGTGTAACTAATTCAGGAATATAAAAAAACACATTTGCCCTGTTGTTGTCACAGGTTTCATGCAGCAACTGATAGAAACAGATGGAGAGATCCACAGCCAAACATTAGGCAGAGCTTGGGCAATCCTCTGAAGAGGGGTAAGAAAGGTTGTAGGACCAGAGGAGTAGTCAAGAACACAACAAGAAAACCCACAGAATCAACTAACAAGGGCTCATAAGGGCTCACAGATACTGAACTGACAACTAGAGAACATGCATGGGTCTGACCTAGGCAATCTGTGTAAGACGTCAGTATCAGCTCAGGACCCCTAATACCAAGTTCTCAGCACAAGGAGATTTATTTGCTCCAGAGAGACAAAGGGCAGGAAATATGAGACAAAGACAGGGGATAGAGAACAAGGGAGAAGGGAAAGGGAACCAGAGATAGAGAAGGACTGGATAAAGAGGAGAGGGACATGGCCTGTAGGCAAATGGTGGTTTATAAAGGTAAAAGGGAATTGCTTTTTCCAGGTCTATAAAGAATTATGGTGGTATTTTGATAGGAATTGCATTGAATCTGTATATTGCTTTTGGCAGAATGGCCATTTTTATTTTGTTGATCCTACCTATCCATGAGCATGGGAGATCTTTCCATCTTCTGATGGCCTCTTCAATTTCTTTCTTCAAGGACTTGAAGTTCTTGTCATACAGGTCTTTCACTTGCTTGGTTAGAGTTACCTCAGGTATTTTATATTGTTTGTGGCTATTGTGAAGGGTGTTGTTTTCCTAATTTCTTTCTCAGCCCATTTATTTTTTGTATAAAGAAGGGCTTCAGATTTTTTTGAATTAATTTTGTATCCAGCCATTTTGTTGAAGGTGTTTATCAGCTGTAAGAGTTTTCTGGTGGAATTTTTGGGGTCGCTTATGTATAGTATCATATTGTCTGCAAATAAGGATAATCTGACTTCTTTGTTTCCAATTTGTATCCCCTTGATCTCCTTTAGCTGCCTTATTGCTCTAGCAAGAACTTCAAGTACTATGTTGAAGAGATATGACAAAGTAGACATCCTTGTCTTATCCCTGAGTTTGGAGGAAATGCTTCAAGTTTCTCTCCATTTAATTTGATGTTGGCTACAGGCTTGCTGTATATCGCCTTTATTATTTCTAGGTATGGTCCTTGTATGCCTGTCCAACTGGATGTCCACATGTCAAAGAATGAAATTAGACCCATACTTATCACCTTGTACAAAACTTAAGTCCAAGTGGATCAAAGACCTTAACATAAGTCAGGACACACTAAATCTATTAGAAGAGAAAGTGGGGAAAACCCTCAAACTCATCGGCACAGGTGACAACTTCCTGAACAGAACACCAACAGCTCAGGATCTAAGACCAACAATCAATAAATGGGACCTCATGAAACTGAAAAGCTTCTGTAAGGCAAAAGACACTGTCATTAGAACAAAAAGGCAACCTACAGATTGGGAAAAGATCTTTACCAACTGCACATCTGACAGAGGGCTAATATCCAAAATTTACAAAGAGCTCAAGAAATTAAATGCCAAGAAACCAAATAATCCAATCAAAAAATGGGGAAGAGAGCTAAACAGAGAATTCACAAAGGAGGGATTCCTAATGGCTGAAAGACTCTTGAAGAAATGCTCAGCATCCTTAGTCATCAGAGAAATGAAACTCAAGACGACTTTGAGATTCCATCTCACACCTGTCAGAATGGCTAAGATCAAAAGCTCAAATGACAGCACATGCTGGCGAGGTTGTGGAAAAAGGGGAACCCTCCTCCATTGCTGGTGGGAGTGCAAACTTGTACAACCATTATGGAAATTAGTCTGGCGATATCTTAGAAAACTTGGAATAGCTTTACCTCAAGACCTAGCCATACCACTTCTGGGTATACATCCAAATGATTCCTCACCAAATCACAAGGAAGTTTCCTTATCTATGTTCATAGCAATCTTATTTGTAATAGCTAGAAACTGGAAACAACCCAGATGTCCCTCAACCGAGGAATGGATTAAAAAACTGTGGTACATCTACACGATGGAATACTACTCAGCCATCAGAAACAACAAAATCATGCAATTTTCAGCCAAATGGATGGAACTAGAAAAGCTCATCCTGAGTGAGCTAACGCAGACTCAGAAGGATGCACATGGCATCTATTCACTTATAATCGGATTTTAGCTATATAGTACAGGATAACTATACTACAACCAATGCACCAAAGGGAACATGAACATAGACTTTTTTTCCTGTCAATGAGACACTTTTCCCTAGTGGTGCTGCCTTGTAGGTCCCCAGTGTATGAGGAGGCTCTTGGCCCTCATATGACTGCTGAACTGGGTCAGGGGACTGATATGTAGGGACACTCCACTCCAGAGGAGTGGGATGGAAGGGATAGGGGGTAGAGGGTGGAAGGGTGAGACTGGGAGGGCTGGAAAGAGGACACTGAGATGGAGATGTAACCTGAAGTAATAAATAAATATTTTTAAAAAAAGGTAAAAGGGGGAGCCCCATTTAGGATGAGGTGTTAAATTTTAATTGGGAATGTTAACTAGGTGAGCCAAATGTCCCGGATTTTGATAGCTGGACCTTGGTGGTCAAGCTCAGGAGGAGGAAGGGGCCAAATAAGGGAACAGACCTTGGTGGACAGCTTTAGGAATGTGACCTAATGGCTTTTGGCAAGGAAGAGAGAATGGGGGAGAAAGGCAAGGCCTGCCAGAGCCATGTTTGCCAGGCCCAGGCTGACTAAAGTCCCCTCACTTTGCACATATGTTACAGTTGTCTAGCTTGGTCTTCTTGTGGGACTCCTGATAGTGGAAGCGGATCTCTGACACTTTTGGTTGTTTTGGAACTCTTTTCCTCGTGCTGGGTTGCCTCCTCCAGCCTTAATATGAGGGGATGTGCCTAGTCTAACTGCAACTTGCTATGCCATGTTTGGTTAATATCCATGGGAGGGCTCCCCTTTTCTGAAGAGAAAGGGAGGAAAAGTGGATGGACTTGGGGGAGGGAGTTGGAGGGATGGAAGAAGGGGAAACTGGTCAGGTAGTAATATATGAGAGAAGAATAAATAAAAAAAAAATCACATATACTAGCCCACCAAAGCCAGAGCGCCAACCCTACTATCCCTGAACGGGGTCCATTGGATAGCTGTCTACACTCCACAAAGACAGTATGCTCTTCACTGAGCCTATCGCGGTCCCTTAGTCACAGAGTTCACTTTACCAGAATTCTTGCTTAAGTGTCAGAAGCACTTATGTTGAGCTATTTTCTTCTTTATTTTATTTAAAGCAGGAGTTTGCAATGTAGCCCAGCTGGGCCTCAAACTTAAGTGATATGGAAAGTTCTTAAAATAGGACAACACAATGTATACCACTACAAGCAGTAAGGACAGCACCAATGTATACCATTACAA
>CAJQZJ010032322.1:6144023-6191049 GCA_907164525.1 Lophiomys imhausi
AAGCAGTAAGGATAACATCAATATATACCACTACAAGCAGTAAGGACCATAGTTCCTTTTTTTTTCTTTTTGAGATTGTGATATAGTTCCTTTTCCCAATATTTTTATGGGTAATCTCATGGTCAGAAAAGCATTGCCATTGATTTGTTTTATTTATTTAGTTTGTTTTGTGGAAATGGTGATAAGAGAGGAACACACACACACACACACACTGTTATCTTCTCAGGAGGTTTGCACAGTATGTATATATTACTTAAGTGCATGCCTCAGAGACCCTCGGTCATCCATTAACTAATTCTATCAGGTGTTCAGCTAACATTTACCTATCTATTATCGTGGCTTCGTAGTCCCCTGTAGGAAATGACTCCCAGATGCCTAGACCTCCACAATCTCTTCACTATACTACCCCAAAGTTACTTCAGACAACGACACCAAGGCCAAAGTAATAATCAGATTGTGAATTCACTTCCTGCACTTCTCCTCAGTCTCCCTCTCCCCCTGTTTGGAACAAATGGTCCTGAATATACTAGGTAAGTGTTCTACTACTGAGTTACACTCCAAGCCCACGATTCCTGTCTCGTTAGCCTCACCTGCATCATCTCAGTGAAAATATCATCACTTACCTGGACAATCACATCTGCTTCTCAGGTGACTCCCTTACTTACCTACTAATTCCACCTCTACACTACAAGAGTGTCTTTCTGATAAGTAAATCTCATCTCCTAATCCCTTTTGTTGCTTGAAGGTCAATAGTTTCCATTTGCTTTTGAGTGAAGACAAAACTCCATGGTGGGCTGCCTCCTGACTCCAGTCCATGTGTGCACACCACATGACCTCACTTTCTTACAGTTTCTTACATAAATGTGTATATGATATGTGAGTGTACACATGTATCATGTACATGTGTACATAACTTTCATCCATGGAATGCTCTCACCAATGCCTACTCCCCTTCTTTAGTGAAGGCCCATGAAGTGTGTTTGACTTTCTCACAGAGCTCTTGGTCCCCTCAATGTATCTATCACCTTTGAGGTAGAGAGGAGGGTCCTTTGACGCACGGTTATTCCTCCTTCAGACTATAACTTTGTATGGGTAGAGGCCACGTTTGTCTGGTTCACCTCAGGCATTCATTAATTGATCAGAAGAAGACTAAAGGATGAAGGAGGAACAGGAGTTAACTCCCCTCCCTACGTTCTGTAGTTTTCTAGTGTTTCCACTTTTGTTCCCTTAGTGTAGCAAAGTCTTTCCCTCCTCCGTTCTGAGTGGCACTGCTTCATGTCTGTCCTCCATTTCTGACACTCTTTGGGTCTGGTGTAGATCAGGGTGCCTTAAACACACAGTTGCCTTTCAGCAGGGTCCATGTCTTACCCATCGCATGATCCCACTACAGGTAGACCACCAACGTGAGGGCCGAGGAGAGTGCCTTCCCTCAGTTATTGTAAAACTGAATTCAGCAGAGCCATAAGGAAAAGATTCCTTTCCTAGAGCCGGAGTCTGACACCCTGCATGGGCACACTGCTGCTATGTCACCCCACCCATGACTGCCCTCAAGCTGTGCCAGAAATTCTGGTAGGTTCTTTCATATAAACGAAGTCAGACTGATGTAGTTTTTATTCTGGATCATCTTGGTATGTGAAACAGAGAGCAGTAATAAGCCAGAGCCTTCGGTGTAAGCATCACGGTAAGTGTGCTTAGCAGGTTTGATGAATGGAGATGGAGGGAGTTGAACATACTGGGGCAACCACCACCTCCCCTTCCCTAAATCAGGGCAACTGTCTATCTTCACTTAGCCCTGTTTACTTAAATGCTAGCTGAGAGAAACTTATTGTAGTTTATTCCTCTGTCTCATGGTTGCTACAATATAATTTTCAAGTGAAATTTCTAAGTAGAGACCACACATGCTATTTCAGTGGACCTAACATTGATTTATGTTAAGACTGGGGGGAAGTGAGACATGCTGAAGAAAGATGCTTCGCCAGCAATTTTCTGCTGCCAGCCGTTGCCTGCTCTGCTATAGAAGCATGCAGATGGAGTTTAGTGTCTCCATTACCGCTGCATTCGGCCATCAGACAGATCATCTCTGCTATACCAAGTGATCATGAAAAGTCAGAATCGTGACTCCTAAGACAGTTGTGGTGATAGAATATAAATTAAAAGACCCCTGCTTGCTGAGCCATCATTCTGAGAATACCAGAATGCAATTTGTTGGACAGATTCTATAATCTGCAGATGAAGGCAGTTATAGGGCTCAAGTTTATCCAGCGTTAACAAGCCCTAATAGTCTAGCTCAGCTCAGACATAACAAACGGAAATGGCTTTAAATTATCCTTCCCTAGAGACATGATTTCATAAGAGAACAAACTCTATATGTGCACAGAGAGATTTCCAATGTAAACATGTGGTGGAAGCTGAAAGCTGCAGCCAGGCTTCAAGCCTGGATATGCCAATGGCAGGGTATTTCATTTCAAAGACACTGGTTTCCTCCCACACAACAGTGTGCAAGCCTTTTCTGCTGACTTACTTTGAACTGCAGAATACACATACACTTGCATATATGTGTAATTTTATAGTTTTCTTTCTAGTGAGGTTATTAATAGATTTCACTTAGCCTTTCAATGCATAAATTTGACTGGGACAAAGATGCTTAAGGGACAGGGCTCCTTGTGGGACACACAAGGCTCATTCCTCACCCAGGCTGTCTAAAATGAAGACTAGTCTCTGAGGGTTTAGAAAACACAAGGTAAACAATTTGACTTTTCCGTGTTCATGCAGGGTATCAAACAGCTTCTTCCAATTGGGAATAGTAGAGAAAAGAGAATTAATTCCCTTAGCTTCCACACAGGACAAAACAGCCTTGCTCATTTTTGGGGGGTGGGGAAGGCTGGGCAGCTTTAAATAGACTAAGATCAAGGCTTTACAATGAAAACTATCCAGTGTTCATCTGATCTGCGTGTTGAGGCTTGCCTCCTGTGTTTATATGGCCCACCAGCTAAGAATTGTTTTAATACTTAAAAAAAAATTGAACAAAGACAAAGGAAACATATTTGTGACATGTGGGGACTGTAGAGATTCAAATTCCCAGCCTTCACATTTCACGGGAACACAGCCATGCTTAACTGTTCACAGTCCGTGGCTGCTTTTGTGCTATTCCTCTGTTTGCAGAACAGAGGAATTGCTTCAAAGACTGTCTGATGTGCAAAGCCTAAAATATTTATCGAGACCTTTACAAAAAGGTTTATTGGCCTCTTAGATCTCTACGAGATAAAGGTATTCTTCAGTTTCTAGTTTGCTTTTCTGTGTGCTTATGTATTATGCCTAGGGGAATATAGTGAGTTAAGCAGCCCTTGTGTTTGTACAGAATCCACACATACAGAGCTTTGTAAGTTCTCCTGCAGGCCACCAAGTCATGCACGACCTATTCACACCCAAGATCACAAAGAACCACAAGTGAGAAACCTTGATTCTTATTAACAATTTCCTGAGCTTGAAAATCTTGTGATACTGGTCCCAGGAGGCGCCAGTTGCAATCTCTGATTTAGGCCATTGCTGTATTTAACTCTGAAATATGTCTTCATTTTTCTTTTCTTTTTTTTTTTGTTTTTTGGTTTTTCGAGATAGGGTTTCTCTGTGTAGCCCTGGCTGTCCTGGACTCGCTTTGTAGACCAGGCTGGCCTCGAACTCACAGAGATCCGCCTGCCTCTGCCTCCCGAGTGCTGGGATTAAAGGCGTGCGCCACTACGCCCGGCTCATGTCTTATTTTTCAACCATTACTTGCTTCTGTGGCAGGCTTTATGAAAATTTCCCATGCTTTACACTGCATTTTATACTTTTAAATAGCTTTATCATCAGAACCTGTCATGGGAGGCGTATGAGTTGCAGTGACAGTAACAGCTAGCTAGCTATGGCTTGTTTCAGGAATGTTTTCACTTTCTTTTGACTCTGCCTACCAGAGTGTGACCCTGGAATGGTCACTTGGTGCCTGCTGATCTTAACAGCATTCTTCAATTCTTTCTGGCTCTGTCAATTTCCAGAGCCTAGACTGAACACTGAGCGATTTATTTATCTCACCCATGCCCTGCGAAGGTACATGGTTCAGCTGACCAAGAATCATAGGTTCGAAGTCCCCTCTCAATGCACAGATGTCCTTAGCCTTGCATTCCCAGGCAGTCTTTCTGTGTGTCACAGTAAAGACCAAAGGTGGAATAAGAAGCCTTTCTGCACTCTACAAGGAGTTGATGCTCATGACGTAGATGCTAGCCCACCACTGTTCATAAGCTTTCTTTCCACAGCCAGATCTTTACAACACACAGAACCTCCAACCACTGTATTGGAAGAGCTGATCATTTTCCCACAATTATGGGAGTAAGAAGAATGCCACTAACAAAAAGTCCTAAATCATTCATCCATGTATGTGGACATGGGCTTTGTCAACATTTATAGAATAATGTAAAAGTGTCAGGTGAAATGCTATATGTCAAGGACAAAAGAGACAGCACAGGGTGGCCTTTGTTCCTATGTTCAGTCAGTGCACAGAAGACAAAACATGACAAACAGTTTATGGGCTTCCCAAAAGAGGGAAAGATAGGAGGAGAATGTCTGATCTTCAGGGGACAAGTTGTGGAAACAGTTTTGTACAGGAGGTGTCACCAAGTCTTGAACAAGGGAGAGTCTTTCTCTGTCTCTGGCTTTCAAATGTCATGTGTGAGATTACCATGTCAAAGCTGACACCACTGTAAATGTGTTTTGGAAAGAGATGAGGTATAAATGAATAATATACAGAATGTTAATGTTTTTAGATTCTGTTCTATTCTCCAAACTTACTCAAAAACAAATGTACAATCCCTGCAAAACCCCTTTCTTGAGGTTTGAGGGGCTATTGAATTAGATATCCACTATCTCATGTATCTCAGAGAACTGGACTGCTGTTTAACATCTGGATACTGCTCCATAATTTTCTCTTATTATCCTCTACCTCTTTGGAGATAGAGAGAGATTTAGTGGGATTTGAAATGTGCAAGTTGTGCAGTAAGATGCAGAGCACATTTAAATTGTGTTTGAACTTTAAAAAAAGAAACAAAGGAATTTTGTCTTTGTAACAAAATGTACAGAGCTGGCAAATGTCATCTTAAATAGCCCAAAGCATAGAAGAGCACACTTTGCATGTTTTCATTTATGTGTGGAGCTTAGAAGCCCAGAGTAGAATAGTGGTCATCCATGCTGAGGCAGGGGAAGGAGGGAAGGTGCAGACAAGAGTCAGAGGAGGAATAATTTTTCTTTGAACTTTGGGGCATACTGCATTGTGGGGGTAATGATCCTTTGCACAGAGTGAATAAAACAATGCATTGTAAGTATCAAAAATGGGAGACCGAAGAGATGACTGCCAGTCAAGGGAAGTGCTTGCCCTGCGAGCAGGAGGAGCAGAATTCAATGCCCAGAGTCCATGTAACAGGCTAGGCTGGCAGCATGCATCTGTGATCCCAGTGCTGTGGGAGTGGAGACAGAAGTGTTTGGGGCTTGCTGGCCAGGAAATCTAGCTGAATTGGTAAGCTCCAGTTGGAGGACAAGGCCTGGCCAAGCGCCTCTTCTGCCTAGCTTGCCACTGCACACAGCATTTCACTGCTTTTCCATCAGTTATTTGCCACAGGATGTAAAAGCACCTGTGTGCTATTGTGTTACATATGGGTGGACTTTGTGTTCTTTCCACTCGACTAGCGTCCCTTCCACACTTCTGACAGTAGAAGCCTTCCTCATGAGAACTGCCCTCACCCACCTTGGGGGCTCTGTCTTTGTGCCACAAGGGCAGCGGAGTGATCCTGAGAGCTAACAGGTGGCGCTGACTTAATGTCAGAGAGGAAACATCCTTCGTGCCTTCTCAGGTCCTGAGCATTAAGAGTCAGAGAGTCTGCTTTGCTGCCACGTGGCAAATGTGGAAGCGAGAACCAAACCAAAAGGGGCCAAGCCAGCAGGCAGAAGGGAAGGAAGTGCAGCAGAAAGGGGCAGCGTGTTGGAAACCTCGTTGCAGTACCCTCCTCCCCTGACCTAAACTAGGCAGGAAACTCCAATGCATTTGGCACCTGATTTTATCACTAATCATAAATTACTTCCGAACGTTACTTTGGGTTGAGTCCTTTCTACCCTCGTTACTAGGTTCTCAGGTGTACACAAGATACATGAAGACTTCCTGTATTAATATTTGAAGACACATTCTAAGAATTGCCAGTGACATCTGTGCTGTTTACTGGTCAATTTCCTAGGACGTGGCATTATTTATCAACTGTCACCTGTAGTTTTAACTTCTCCTACCATGTTGTTTGCTGCTCTGATTTTTACCCATTGTGCATTTCCCCTTACTGAAATACAGCCCCCCCTTTTTTGTTATTGCTTTTGTTTTGTCCATGAAGCAACAGATTCATCTTTGATTCTAATACATTTATGACCACTGCTTTGCCTTAACATTGTCTTCCCAGCTCATCTCAATAGCTTCTTCAATGGAAAATTGCCTCCTCTGCATGAAAGCATTTGCTTCTCACCTTCCGTGAAGGACCAGGCATCAGCAAAATCAGAATTTTAAGCTATTCTAATTGACCCATAATGAGTCCTGCTTCTCCTCTCTGGTCATATAGAGATGAGATGGAGAGGAGCACATGAGGACTGTACCCTTCAAGTCAACATCAAAACGTGTCCTTGTTGGCCTAATAATGATTGCTTCCTCTACCAGACCAGAGCTCTTAGAGAGCCAAGTTTCATGAATTCTTTTGGTCATTCCATACATGGAAGACAATGTCTAGATGGAAAAGGAGAGAATGGGAAAAGGTTATCCACTTTCACTGGAAACCCATTCCATCAGTCTAAACCCAGTCATTTCTGGTTAAAAAAAAAAAAAAGCTAAGTAAACATTATCAGTAAGATTATACTGAACACTAGCTGTCTTAGTTAAGGTTATTACTGCTGTGATGAAACACTGTGACCAGAGAAACATGGGGAGGAAAGGGTTTATTCAGGTTACACTTCTGCAGTACTGTTCATCATTGAAAGAAGTCAGGACAGGAATTCAAATGGGGCAGGAACCTGGAGGCAGGAGTTGATGCAGAGGCCACAGAGGGGTGCTGCTTACTAGCTTGCTCTCTATGGTTTGCTCAGCCTTCTTTCAGGTATAGTACCACCACAATGGGCTGGGCCTCTCTCATCGATCCCTAGTTAAGAAAATGTCCTATAGGCTTGCCTACAGCCCAATGCGATTGAAGCAATTTCTTTTTTTTCAAAAAAAATTTATTTATTTCTATTTTATGTGCATTGGTGTTTTGCCTGTATGTATATCTGTGTGAGGGTCTCAGACAATGGAGTTACAGACAGTTGTGAGCTGCCATGTGGGTGCTGGGTATTGAACCCGGGTCCTCTGGAAGAGCAGCCCAGTGCTCTTAACCACTGAGGCATCTCTCCAGCCCTGGAAGCAATTTCTTAACTGAGATTACAGATGACTTTTGGTTGTGTCAAGTTGACATAAAACTAGCCAGCCCAATATTTATGTGCCAGACTCCTGATAACATTAAAACAGAACAAAGCACATTTGTGTGTGTGTGTGTGTGTGTGTGTGTGTGTGTGTGTAGACAACAACTCACAGTTGGCTATCTTCATCTATCATGTAGGTGGAGGGATCAAACTCAGGTTATCAGGCTTGGTGGCAAAGGTCCTTGCTTACTTATTTGCTGAGTCATCTTGACAGCCTAGGGTTTTGTTTTGCTTTGAAATGAATCTTTGTATGGACAAAGAAAAAAGCAGCAGGCTTGTCTATAGAACTTTATAAAGTTCTCCTCAGCACCTCAATGGTAAGTGAGCTCAGTCCCTTTAACATCCTTTACTAAGGCGATTCAATGTGCACACAGTGTAGACAATGGCTGTGTCCGCCTACTCTACTGTCTAGGAGGGGCAGATGTTCCAAAGCTCTGACTTTTACATATAGATGGTAACATATACATAAAAGGGAGAAGGAGGCATAGAAAGAGGATGACAGTTCAAAGATCCTTGAGCAAAATCTGAAAGAAAATTCAAGTCATGTCATCATAAATAAGGCAGAAGTAGGAATAGTTATTTGATAGAGTCCTGGGGTAGGATGGAGACTATGGAAAGTATAAAGACACATTTTGAGCTGGGTAGTTCATGCTTGTAATTCCAGCGCTCAGGAGGTGGCAGGAGAGAGATCATGAGTTCAAGGCTAACCTCCTCCACAGTGACTTTGAGGTTAGCCTGGGCTATGTGAGATCCTGTTTCAAAAACAACAAAACAAATCAAAACGAAACAAAACAAAACAGCACTATGACACATCATGAGATATCTAGACAGCCTTGAATCTGAATCCACCCATTCAAGGGATGGTTTTAGGGGTTTGGAAGTCAGTTCACACCACAGTATCTGATTGGATAAAGAGCAGACATACTACTCGTGCTAGGCTAATAAGATCGCCTGAGGAATTTAAATGAGTTTAGTTGGTCCAGGCTGGGAAACTGAAGGAAGAGCAGATGAACTTAGGTCCTTGAATGTACTGCATCTGATTGTGTGCTTTGGCCAGCTGAGAAAAAGAAAACAAGGAAGTAGATACAGAATCAAGTGGCTATTTATCACCATGAGGGCTTCAGATGAAGAGACCCACGTGAGGAGCAGGAACTAGCTAGCTACCCTCGCCCCTCCTAGACAGCCCATTGTGGCTCTGGTCTCTTATGAAACCTTACTGGATTTAATCCACTGGGTTGTGAGTCCCTGATTCCCTATGGTAAATCCCTCCAGTTAAAATAGATTGAGTAGATTTCAGGTAACAAATGACTTTTAATCTAGGCAACAAAAGTGGCTCTTAATTCAAATTGAACATCAGTACAACCTAGAGAAGTTTGTAAAAAAAAAAAAAATTCTCCCTGCCTTGCCTTCAGGAACCAGAGGAGGGTGGGCTGGGATATAGCCACGACAAGGTGAAATCTCCTAAAGCTGAATCTGAGACCAATGACACACAGAATACAGCAGGTAAGTAGCAGCAGATGGCTTTCTGTTAGGCATCTGAAAGGGTATATCTGACCAAGATCACATCTGCAGTGCTTTTCCTATTGTTGTGATGAATACCTCAACAGATGCAACTTAAGGGAGAAAGGGTTTATTTTTGGCTCATGGTTGAAAGGTACAATCTATCACAGCAGCAGGAGCTAGCAAAGAAGCAGAGAGTGATGAATGCTACGCTCAGCTTGTTTTCTCCAATTTATTAAGTTCAGGATCCCTGCCCAGAGAACAGTACTATCCACAGTTAAGACAGGCCTTCCCACATCACCTAACCTAATTTGGCTAATCCCCCCCCCCCCCCCCCCGCCCAGGATTCTAGATCCTGTCAGGTTGACGATTACCACTAACCATCACAAACAACAATGGCAAATAGGAAGAACCACAGAATTCATCTCTTCCATAAGCTGAGTGCTACCACAACTTGTCTCAGCATCAGCTTTCACATTGACTACACCAGGCAACTTCACCCATGTACCTTAGAAAAGACTCAAGCATCCAAAGAGTTGAAATAACTGTCCACCTCACATTGATCAGCTATCATCTGGATGTGGTGGTGCACTCCTGCAATCACAGCACTTAGGCAGGAGAATTGTTGAGTTTCAAGGCCAATCTACAGTGCATAGTGAGATCTTGTCATAGAATAAATACAAAACGAAATAAACTGAAATTTTAACTCAAATCACTTTTGTGCATGACATCAAATCTTAAAAAAATAATATTTAGTTGCTAATTATATGTTGTGATGGGTTTGGCTGGGCCCACATGAAAATGAGACATTGGGTGTGTGCAAAAGGCAATTACAGGAGAATGTGCTAGAGAACCCCCCCCCCCCATACAGGAAGAAATCCAGTCCAAAAGCTGATTACATTCATCTGACAGCAAGATTAACACCCAAATTATGGAATAAATTAGTAAGTGAATTTAAGTGAGATCACCCTCTTATTACTTTGACAAAGGAATTTATTCCAGGGCTAGAACATGGATCCTTTTTGAAGTAGATGAGAAAAATTACTGGAATGCTTGCTTAAAAACAAAAACAAAACATTTAAAACAACCAAATCATTTTAAAATCAAAATGAAATTTGATTTTAAAAATTATATTTATTTGTGTGTATGTATGTGTGTTTGTGTGTGTGTATATCTATATACCTGGGACATGGGTGTGGAGGTCAGAGGAAAACTTGTGGGAGTCAGTTTTCTTTTTCTACCACATGGGTCTTGGATTAAATTCAAGTGGCTTGATGGCAAATGCCTTTACCCACTGAGCCATTTCACTAACCCAGAACTTCATTATTTAAGAATTACATTGTTTGTTTAGGATCCAGGAACAAATAATGATATGGTTAGCTTCCTTGTAAGCCCTGGGAATGAATTCTTCCCAGTCCATGGTTGGAGTCTGAAAGGCTTGTCACAATTAACATGCACTAGTATTTGTTTTTAGAGTCGTTACAGGAAAAGTGAACGAGGCTGGGGACTGAGAGGCCTCACCTATAGAACAGAGCAAATTCGGCTAGAAGATGAGCTCTGCATCACCTTATATTAAGGCTGAAGGTATTTCCATCAAAATGAAGGATAGAGGATATAGTTGGTTTCTCTGCACCAGAGCTAACTAGGGAGGGCCGTAACTTAGAAACTCTGAGATAACACATCTTGTCATCAATCTATGGTATAAGTTCCTTCACCAGGAGAACTTAGATCTTTGAACATGTGGTCACAGAGGGTGCTCCATGGTACTGTCCCCATGATTCTCAGTGGAGAAGAGTTGTACATCCCATAGAGGGTTTGAAAGAAAATGACACTGTCAAAAACAGATTAGTCTCCTTGGATTTTCTTGAACTAATGATCTCATGTCAAGCCTGCAGTCTTAAAATGAATTATATTTTGATTAATGACTAAAAAATAAAAACAAAAAATAAAAGTATGTGTTTATATATGCAGATATGTATATTATACACAATGGGGTATATCTCATTTATGTTTGTATGTATATACCAGAGTAAAAGAGGCAACTGTTTTAGTCATTTATGCTTGGGGTATAGGTGGGTAACTTGGTAGGTTCTGTTGAAAGGAAATTATGGGAGAGAATTTGACATCTTGAAGTTTTCATCAAGACAGGATTCAAAAGCAAATATGGAAATAGATTTAGACACCAGCTTTTAGGTTCCAACCAACATGTTTTTAAAGGTAAGCATACCACACGAAGCGTTTTGGCTTTTTGTTTTGTTTGTATAGGAGTGTTTTGCTTGTTTTCTTTTGTTTCTAAGTTAATTTTTTCACAGTTCAATTAGAAAATAAGAATGAACAGGGCACTGTAAAATTCTTTTCCACTAAAATCACCATCTTCAGCAAAGTTTCCCTCAGAAACAAGATTGATATACTTTTCTCTTCCCAGTTATTCCCTGTGACTTGAAAACTACAAACCTGGACAGCAAGCATCACACTGTCACCTGTACCCGTTCAGGAAACAGATGATGAGGTCAGCGAGCCTCTGCTCTCAGTACACTCCTTCAAAGGATGGCAACCCTCCCTGACACATTATTTTCAAGTGACCATGTGGCTCTATGCAAGGGCTGGTATGAGGCATTCATGACCCAGGAAACTGCAGAACCCTGTCGCCGAGCTGGTCAGTGGATATGTGGATGCATGAAGCAGTACAGTGAGGGGAGCTTGTACCTGTGCAAAGCATGCTGGGTACCACATGCTAGAACTTAATGGTTGACTAGCATATAGCAATGTGGAGCAATCAATATACAGCCTTAAGTAGCTATTTAACTTTGGCTTTCAAATAAGTTTAGATCCAGCCAAGAAATAATGCTGGCAATGCTTTTATTCTGTACTTTTCTATATAGAAAATGAGAATGAACCCCTAAGTACACTCTTTTTCTGAGTGTCTGTAACTTAGGAGAGACTAATTAAATCACAGAAAGAAATATGGCCACTCCCTGCTAGAGCTGACCTTAGATGCCCTCAACGCAATATGGAACCCATTCACTTAGGCAATGCCAGAACACTGCTGCCATGGCTCAGCTAGTCCATGGCTCTCTCTGCTTGAATGTTGCCCAGTAGCTAAATTGAAAGAGTACACAGCAGAAAGCCTTGTTCTCTTTCTTTTTTAAAAATCAAACTCACTAGTATTTTGTGTTTCTAGTATTTTTTCTGATGTGCTATTTGTCCACACTCAGTATCTGCCTCTCCCAGGCAGTGCTGAGTGTTGGGAGTCACTCCAGGAGGAAGTGCATCCTGAGTAGCCAGCCAGTGCTCCTTCAGCTCAGCTCTGAAGAGGTAGCTGGATCCTCTGAAGAGAAAACCCTCTTCTGTGCCCACAGACTCTCAGACAAGAGGGACCTGAAAGTATAATAAGCTCTCACCTAGTTTAAGAATCTGATCTGCTTGAAAATGTACTTCTTTCGTCTAAAGGAAATGACTTAGTCCATTTTCTCTTAGTGTACTCAGTGGAAACAGAAAACATCTGGCCATCTTTTTTTTTTTTAATAGAACTCTTTCTGTATGTACATATAATTTGCTTTCTTTTTGTTAAACAACACACTTTCACTGTTCTTCAGAGATCGGATTTTCCATGCTTTTCGTCATTTCAATTGCTTTCCACATACTCTGGAAACCCAGAGGTCCAAATTGGAGATGAGAGTGAGTGAGAACTTGGGTAGTGCCTTACTAATGCTGAAAACGGCGGCCCTGCTTTCTAGATCACTCTTCTATGAACATAGCCTAACATGAAGTTTGATTTTAAAGTGTTTAAAAAATGGTGCAATTGATCCTTTATTAACAATTTCTCTTAAAAACACCTTTAACATTAGCTTATGTAAAATTGAAAATTATTCAACTTTTTAAGAATGGTTTATAGAAAGTAAAATCTGGACTTCCAGGGATTTAGTTCCAGTCAATCCTCTGTATCTGGTGGTTCTGCATATACGGTTTCAACCAATTGTGGACTGAAAATATTTGGAAATATATCTGTACTGAATGCATACAGACTTCTTTCTTGTCATTATTCCTTAATCAATACAGTAGAACATCCATTTGTATATCATCCTATTAGGTATTTATAATTATAGAGATGATTTAAGATGTGCACGAGGAAGTGCCTAGGTTGTATGCAAATACTGCATCATTTTATGTAAGAGGTCTAAACATCCATGAGTTTGGTATTTGTGCGGGTTGCACTAGGTCCTCCTAGAGCCCCATACTGTGGGAGACTGCATTTAATTACAGATACTACACACAGCTGGTGATATATTGTATTACTAGTCCCAAGCTTCCTCTGGAATTCCCGCATTCCATATGTGTATCATTGTGCTTTCTGAAACCAAAAAAAAGTATTCTCTGTAGCTTTCTAGAATTCCCAGTTCAAACTGACTGTTATGGTTTCGGTATGAAGTGCCCCCCCCCCCCCCCCCCCAAAAAAAAAGCTCATGTATTAAAAGCTTGGTTCCCAGCTGGTGGTGCTATTTTGGGAAGTTTCAAGAATTTTAGGAGACAAAGCCTAAGCTGAGGAAGCAGGCTGCCAGGGGAGTGTCCTTAGAGACTATACACTGTTGCGGCCGCAAGCTCAGTAGTCTCTGTCTCATACTCCCACCATCATGATGTTCTGTCTCACCATGGGCCAGGAATAAACAGAGCCAAAGACTACAGACTAAAATCTCTGAAATTCTGAGTCAAGATAAATAATTCTCCCCTTCCCTTGTTTTGCTCAGAATTGTCTAAGGAATGAACAAGTAACACAATGGTCTTAGTATAGAGGATTATGGCATTGATAGGGCTGTGGATTCAGAAAGTGTTGAATTCTCAGATATGAATCTGGGTTATAAGCAACAGTGTATATATTCAGGTGGATTTCATAGGCAAAGCAAAACAGCAGGGCTAGGAACATAGTTAATGGGCCTTTCCACCAAGCATCTGAATGAGAACAGATAAATATGGGAACCTTTCTCTCCCTTCTACCTCTGCTTTGCAGTATGTTAATGTTCCCAGGCAGGCTCCTCCAAAGTATGGCTACACGCTGTGTTCCACCAGGTATGCTGGGACCTTCCTAGAGGTTCTGCCTAAATGACCATAGAAAGTCTCCTGTTCTCAGCTTAGATCATATATTCATTCCAAAGCCAATCCCAGAAACCCTGATTGGTTGATGTAGGTCAGAGCTATCCTATAGCATTGGAGGATGGTGTCAGCTGCATGTGAACAAGGATGGAGGTGGGAGGGACTCTCTAAAGGAATGCTGAGTTGCTATTTCTAAAAGTCGGGAGCTGAGCAGAGGATAACATAGCAGCACTCCTCTAACCATACCCTTAGTGTGTCTTGAATCTCTAAGAGTGTATGGTATAGGATCAGCAAAAGTTACAGAATGAGCCCAAACACTGACTTGGTATTAGCACAGGGCCACTAACACTTACAGCCAAATGTAGCTTCAGGACCATCCAGAAGTGTGCAGGAGAAAATGCTGGGTTGGGAGGGAGGTTGGAAAACAGAGAATGGTTTGAGAAGAAAAGGTCCTCTCTGAATCAGGGAGGGAAACCTAAGAATGAAGAGAGACTGACTTCCACAGTGTTAAGAAGGGAACATACTTAAAGCTTGTGTGTTAGTGTAGCTTTATATAATGGTGTTAGTTTCACAGTTTACCTCTTAACCTGACTATCATCCAAATAATTGAGACTCTATTATATTATTTGTTAAACAGGCTTCACAACACAAAAACTGAGCAGTTATTACTCTATTCTTTACTCACTAAACTAATCTGGCTTCCCCTCAGCATAAATCTCAGAGGTACTTGCACTTTGTGGCTTTTCTGCTTCTCCTGGTCTCTCCTGCCTCTGCCTCTTCAGAATCCCCCTCCTTCTGCTTAACTCCTCCTCCCCTGGAGGGCAGGAAGTCCAACCCTATTCTCTCCAGTGCTCAGCTGCCTTACTGGCATATCACAGGACAATTGCAGAGCAGTGTTTACATAACATTGAGACGTGAGCTCTTCAGAACAAGGACTGAAATAAGATATGGGGGGGTACAAAAATCAGCATCTGAATTACACAATATTTTATTCCTACACTCGTGATGAACATTTCTCTGTTGCCTAAATAAGGAATGTTTTGATCAAAGTTCTTCAATGACTTGGAGTAGTACAGTAAAACAGGCAGGGTGGCCACAGAACAAGACTGGCCAAATGTACATGTGTAGTAACCCCCAAATATCATCGGAAAATATAGGTATTTACATTACAATTCATAACAGTAGCATAATTACAGTATGACATAGTAATGAAATAATTTTAAGTTGGGAGTCACCAATTCCTGCTTGATAAACTGTCTTGGGTTCTGACAATGCAATTCAGAGACTTTAAATCTGAAAATTGTATGAAGACCAGCCATCCATCAGGACCCACGCTCAGAGAAAAATATCCTTTTGAGAAACCTTAGGTTAATGTTAAATGCTTGTATTATAGGTACTAAGAAGTTTTAGGTGCTAGTTCTCAGAATTAGGGGTTGGGTTTAGGATAGGAATTTTATAGACAATTATTAGGTAATTGTTAAGTTTTAATAAATATATGTGTGATAAATAAAAATTTACTGTTACATTAATTTGAGACAAAGTTTCCCTACATTGCCCAGATTGGCTTGCTCAAACTTGTTATACATCTCTGGCTGGCCTCAATCTTCCTGTCTGTTTTTTTGAGTGCTGGGATATAGGGTGCACTACCATGCCCAGCCTCACTGTCCTTAACAGAACACCAGTGATGTCTCTGTGGTGGGTTTTGACCTATTTTTGGAACATGGACTTCCCCTCTGACATTATGATGAAAGCTATGTACCTTCTCCACATCAAAGATAAATATAGCTCAAGGACTACAGGTTAAAAAAAAAAATCTGAGATGGTCTGTGTCATTTGGAACAGACAGTTCTGATTGAAAAGGGCAGAACACTAAGTACTCTAAAGGGTATCTGAAAAGATTCATTTCAGCCCAGACTTCATAAGAATGGGAAAGGGGGGTGGGCTGACTAAACATGCAACTCATTTGTGCTTCATACATACTGCATACACAGAGTCTGAAGATATTTTCTATAACTATTTTTAGTGTCTATATTTTGACTTTGAGGTGAGAGGTAGAATTATCTGCTGTCATGCTAACATTCAAAAGTTACAGATTTTGGAGTATTGCGGATTTTGAATGAAGAATCACCTTTAACATAAAGAAGATGTCAGAAGCTTTAGTAGCCTTGATTATGAGCTTTGTAACTCCACTCAAACACTTGATCTCATAACTGGTCTTCTACTGCCACTAGCTATGCATTATTTCCATAGACCGTTATTGAATTTGTTGTGCATTGAGTGGCAAATCAGGTACTAAGTTAGCTTCCCTGAGAGATCCATCGACATCACAAACAGTTTTCGCTAGAAAAGTCATGGGAGCAGAAAGAGCATCACTCACATTAATAAGACTATTTGCAAGGGTGAAAAACAACTGTGGTAGAGCATGACATCCACTGAGATCAAGTATGAACAGACAGGCCAAAGGCAGCTGAGAAATTTATAATCTGTAAGAAAAGGAAACTTAAATGGAAATACAGAGATGAAAAATTAATGGGGGGGAAGTAAAAAAGTAATCAGTAAAAAAGATATAGTCATCACTAATCTACACTATGAAATGAAAGATTCCCTCTTACATATTTTATTACGTGAAATGAAGGCATAAGTTAGAATCTTTCATATTATCAGAAAAAGCAGCTTGACAATCAGAGCTAATATCAGTTTAGGTCTGTAGGTGGCTAGTCCATCCCAAATGGATCAGTGCCCATCCTGGACCTAACCGTATGCTGGGCTCTGTGGCAGGTATTAGAGACAAAGAGATGAATGGGACAAGAGGCATAGGATTTTGAGAAAGACAAGCAAGCTACTATGAAATTTACTATAAGATTGTGGTATCCATGATAAGAGGGATAAACAGAATTTGTAAGATGACACCTGGAAGGCTCATCAAGTGATAGGCTGGACGTGTGTGTTGGGAGCACAAGATTTGCTAAGTCTTCCTGGGATTGGATGATCCATCCTAACATCACCTCTAGAAAGTTGGGTGTTATTTGAGAACTACCCAAACCACACTATGAGTATATCACATACATTTACTGAGATGTTGGGTATTTGTCCAATCATAGTATGCATGACCATTGTTTTCATTCTCTAGAACTTGGTGAACTCTAGAGGTCACCAGTGACTGGATGTAACTTAGCCAGCTCTTTCTCAGCTTCTTCCCCAGGCCTCAGATTGCTTGTGTAGCTTCTAAGGACTCACAATGGTCTCCTCTGGTCAACAGGGCCTCTGGGCTCTTTCTGCATGTTCTCTTAGCATGTGCAGCTCATGGCTAAAGGTAAAGCTTGACTATTCAGACGTTTCTGTTCCTGCATCACTCTGAGAGGATGTTAAGCATCTGCACATCACTTTCTCTGTTGCAGGCTAGGTTTCCCCCCACACTTTTGCTTCTTTGTTTGCTCTGTGCCTCATGTCTGGCAGACCTAGACCTTGGACTAGGTGGCCGATATCTGGTACATAGCAAACACTAATAAGGATTTATTCAAGGACAAAGGGACAAAAAGAAGACTGCTCACACCTCTGGATCCCTGAGGTGGCATTGATAGCAGTGTTCATGTGCCTGAGGCTGCCCAGTCTCATCTGTATACTACATCCTTCCAGTCTGCTCCCTTTCCTAAACCCTGTGGACTCCCTGGGAATCTCTACCTTTGAGTCAGGAAGGTCCATTTATCTCATCACTGTGCTCTGCCTGGAAGAAAGCAGCTTTGGCCTGTGAGCTGCTAAAGGCTGACCTCTAAAAGCAAGAATTTCTACACCCAGTCCCATCCTTCTGAAATCCTCAAGTGGCAATCTACCGGCAAAGGTTATTAAAGTCATACATTTAGCGAACAGCAAAAGTACCCCTAAGTCCTGGGCATGAACACATACATTTTGTTGTTTGTTGTTTGAGTCAGGGTTTCTCTGGGTAGCCCTGGCTGTCCTGGACTCACTCTATAGCCCAGGCCGGCCTCGACCCAGAGATTCCCTCTGTCTCTACCTCCCCAGTGCTGGAATTGGAGCACAGTACTTTTCAATTCACTGAACTGTTTTCCAACTTTATTTCCATGTACATGAGGGTACATGGCTGCATGAGTTTGCATAAGTACATTTGTGACAGTGAGGATTTATGTGCCATTGTGTAGCAGTGGCAGAATTTGCTCTAAAAAAGCATTGTCTCCTACATATTTTATTTATTTATTCATAAAAACCTGCACAGGATATAAAAGAGCACATTCCCGGATAGCTATAGAGAGCCACTAATACACATGATGCTCTCTCTGTTTGGCTCCACTGTTCACCTTTGCACAGTGGTACACAGGTTCCTCCAGCTTTGTGTTTACTTACTTTCCCCTCGGCCTGTAGAGCTGCAGCCTTTCCAGAGGCAGCCTTTCACATCATCATACAAAGGGCATTCTCACCAACCTCTCAAGATACTGCACTCCTTCCTGGTGATCATGCAAAGTTAACACGTTATGCTTTCTGCTTACGGACATTTCTCCCATCACCCTTACACATATCCTAGTTCATCCCCTCACACCACTAACCTCAAAGTGGTTGTCTCCTATACTAGTGGCTGTAACTGTCACATCACAAAACAGGAGGGCCTGCCTTTCTACTGAGTGCATGTGTGACACCTGGAGCCAAGATGCTAGCTAGCTATGACTGCCCCTCACATCTAGACCAAACTTTTCCCACTCTGCTCAAGCTCAAGTCAATCAAAACAGATAGCGAGAATCCACCACTTGTGAATCGTATCACTTCCTGTACAAAACTTGAAGAATGATATACTGAAATGAAGGCCTCATACCTCAATGGGACTGAAAACCTAAAATGGAGAAAGCTTTGTGCATAAATAGAAGCCTGACAGCACTCATGCTGACAGGGTACATGAGGAAAAGGTAGCAAGATCAATGTATATATGTGGAGGAGAAGGAAGGAAAGTGGAGTGGGGAGATGGGATAGAAATGGTGCCAAAATACACTGGGGAGTGCATCAAGGCTAAACAGACTATTAAAATCTTTGAGTGAAATTACAGAATGTGTGAGTCTAACCCTCACAAATTGCCCCTTGCATCTACTTTGGACCTATAAGTTAGCAGTCAGAAGTTCATTGTTTTTCAGGCATGGGTTAAAGGAAGAACATTATTGTTGTTATTTGCTTATTTTATGTATTTATTTAATATAGTGTCTACTGTGTACAAACTCTATACTGCTGCTGTTGCCTCTGTGCTGACTATGGATCAAACCCTAATGTTTGCTGAGCCCCTTAAGAAGCGACAGAATAGCTGGGCATGGTGGCCCATGCCTTTAATCCCAGCAGTTGGGAGGCAGAGGCAGGAGGGTCTTTGTGTGTTTGAGTTCGAGGCCAGCCTGGTCTACAAAGCAAATCCAGGACAGCCAGGGCTATTACACAGAGAAACTCTGTCTCAAAAAGCCAAAACCAAACCAAAACAAAAAACAACAACAACAATAAAACAAGGAGCGACAGAATGCCGAGAGCAAAGACTTACTAATGATATCTTCCCTGAGTGATTTTGAAATCTTCTAAGATGACCACTTACTAAAATGTTCCCAAAAGCCTCTCCAACCCATGTGCCCGCCCCCATGGCACTTGCATTCCAGTGCTCAAATGGAGGGAAAAGAGTATAGAAAGTGCCCAACTTAGACCTGCATAGGAAGATGGTTAGTAAAGTACATGGGTGAATCTGGAGCAAGGCCAGAGGGGAGAAGAGAGAGATTGCTTCTTTTCAGCCTTGTAGGGCTAAGGCAAACCCCACCTCCATTTCCCATTTTTTTGCTTTAAGCTTTCTCTTAGAATTGGACGGCCTTGATTTTAAACAATGAGATAGGGGAGACATGAAACAGGATAAAGAAGGCGGGGCTTGCAGTGGGGTGGGGATGGACAAGGAAGGTGGGGGTTGCTGCACCGCTGCATGGGAAGCCAGATGATAGAAAGGCTGTGAGTCTTGGAAGGGTTGGGAAAGCCTGTACAGTGTTCTTCTATGACCCAAAGAGAGAAATTCCTTAGGACCCTTGGGTCCACAACTCATAAGTTTAAGAAATGTCATTGTCATACATCATAGACCACACCCAGGGAGATGTTCGACACTTAATGACTTGTGGCCACAGCTGATGATGGGATGGAATGGCGAACTTCATGAACTTCTCCAGCTGGAGCAAGTAAAACTTTTTACACAGTAAGACCAAAATGCTGACTAGTCGTTTTATGTAAGGAGTAAACAAGAAGAGGATGTACTAATTTAAAAAGAAAATGGTGTTTGGTGGTATATATATTTTTGGTACTCTTAACTATGAGGAATGCTCAGAGGGCAGAGTGGGTGGGACAGCAAAGAAGGGCACTTTGCCTCAGCTGAGAGCTACAGTCACCCTGCAACTTGAGCAGCAGACATTTTTGATCAATCATGTGATTTCTGTGACAGTGCATCTTGGAGCTGGCAGCTATTTAAAGAATGCTGCTCCAAGGAGAGTCTGTAGACTCTTTAAGGATGGTATCTTAGTCAGTGTCTATGGCAACTCTTACAAAAGAAAGCATTTAATCGGGGCTTGCTTATTCAGAGGTTTAGTCCACTGTCAGCAATGGTTGAAAGCATTAAACACATTAAACAATGCTCTAATCAAGATCCTGGGCCTTTCGTTTCTCATGGTTTAAGCATTTTCACACACAACAGGAAGCATTCAGTTTAACATTCAAGCTAACATCTGTATTGCTCAGGTTTCTGGTTTACTGTATTACTGAGTGGCACACACAGACAAAGACTGTGCAGGGCCAGTTTTGGGTGAGAAGTTCTGGGTCAATTCTAACCAATAGGGACAACGATGGAAAGGGACAGTTCTAATGGCAAGTCAAGCCAGGGGCTTGAGGAGTGAGTGGGAAAGCAGGGTTCTGAGGGCAGACCTGGAGCAGCATGGTGGTTAGCGGTGGGGATTCAGCATTCAACAGCCTGAAATACTTACACCACCTCTACTGTTCAACGGCCCCGCTAAACCTCTCTTGCCCTTCATTTCCTTTTTTTCTAAAAAATAACACCCATTTAACATATAATTCATGTAGGTAGATGTAGGGAATGGATGTAAAGCATTAACACACTAAGCATGCAGTAAGTGACAGCTATTATTATTCTCCAAAACATGTCTAGCGGGACCCTACTCACTGGGCCGAGTTCACAGAAGCAAGAATTTAGGAGGGTCCAGTACTATTATAAGGAAGTCAAGAACCATGACTTTCAACGGGAGCCCCAGTTTTGAACAAATTGAGTTCATCCACCCAAGAGGTCACAAGTAGCAGTAAAAAGGCCTCTTTCTTTCTTTCTTTCTCTCCCTCTCCTTCCTTTCTTTTTTTTTTTTTTTTGGTTTTTTGAGACAGGGTTTCTCTGTGTATCCCTGACTGTCCTAGACTCGCTTTGTAGACCAGGCTGGCCTTGAACTCACAGAGATCCGCCTGCCTCTGGCTTCGAAGTGCTGGGGTCAAAGGCGTGCACCACCACGCCCGGCTTTACGTACACAGTTTTAGCTCCTATGTTTTCCTTTAGCTTAAGCTTGATAGTGACTTTCAATAATCACAAAATTTCCTAGTTTCTTCGGTATTTTTTTCCCAAATTGTAGAAGGATCATACCACAAAGGTGCTAGATTTATCAAAAATAAACATGTAAGGTTCAATTAAATGTACATTTCAGATAATGCTAGGCTTGGTAGCCCATCCCTGTAATTCCAGTACTTGGGAGGTGGAAGCAGGAGGATATTAAGTTTAAGACCTGGCTACATAGCAAGTTTGAGGATAGCTTGGGTTACATGAGAACTTGATTAAAATAAAATAAATAAATCAACATAATTTAGGCAATGAATGACTTTTTTTTTTTTTTTTTTTTTTTAGTATAGGTACATCCCAGTATAATAGCTGGGATGTATTTACACTAATTATGAGTGGTTTCTCTAAAATTATAATTTTGCTGAGTATTTTGGATTTTATTTGACAAATCTTAACAGTGTCCAAAAACTTGCCCTTTTTAACATGCAGAGTAACAAAGCTAAGCTACCCTCCCCATTCATAATTAGTACTACACTGGAAAATAAAGTACAAAAACAACACAAAACCCCAGACACAATTTCCAGGTCTGTTATTTCTGGTAATGCAGTTCTAAATTCATAGACTTTTCTTGTATTTGGTTAAAAAAAATTACCCACACTGGAATTTTTTTTTAATTTAAAAAAACTATAAATTTTATCTCAGTCTAGATTAAAAAAAATAACAATGGGAGGGGACTTCCCCTCTGATGGCATCTAAATAATTATTAGTAGGCTGACATTTAAGCTGTGACATTTTTAAGATTACTGGGCCTTATTTTTTTTAATATGTCTAAAAAGGCTAATAGGCTAAGATATGTTCTTCCAAAAAATCTCTCTTCCTTATTCTTTATGGAAAAAAATAAAAATTACATTATACTAATTGAAGTAGTTCTTTGGCAGGTTCAATGCCACTAACTACTATGAAATTAACCTTTGAGATTCAAAGGGCATTGGCCATTGTCTCTAGCTCCACCTGAGATGTGGCCATTCACAATAATCCCAGAGAGAGGTTGGCCTGGGACATAAACAAGACCACACAGTAGGTGGGCCAGTAAACAAATACAAAACTCCCCCTTCCTTGGTAACATCGAAACCAAATGAATTCATTCCATTTCTGACTGGGAGCCAAGGATATTCCCTACTTTCCAAATATCTCCAAACAACCTTAGGTTCTTTACCATCTTAAATTTAGAAATATTCACACCGTAGGGCCCTGGCACTTTTAAGCAAACATTTTCTGCAGTTGTTTTATCTTCTCAGATCTTTTTCTCAAAGCTGTATAAGATTATACTCTAGAAGGTAAGCAGTAAACACTGCTGTCCTTTTCATGTTGAGAGGATAATGTTGAACTTCAGGGACAGGGCACAAAGATCCACAGCGAGGCTGAACTGGACAAACAGAACAGGTCCAGCTTACTAGCCTGGCACGAATCATGTCCTGCTAAAAGAAATGCCTTTTATTTGATTTTTTAATTAATTAAATAAAATTTTTAATGTGTGTAAGTGTTTTGCCTGCATATATGTAAGTATACTATATGCACACAGTTTCAGAAGAGTCTGGAAGAGGGTGTTGGATCCTTTGGAACTGGAGTTACAGGCAGTTTTGGGCTGTTTATATGGGTACTGGGAATTGAACCCAGGTCCTTTGCAAGAGGAGCCAGCACTTCTAACCACCAAGCCATCTTTTTGTTTTGGTAGCATCTCCTCTAAGAAGTCTTTACAGATGAGGTTTAAATATCACGGAATTCATGATGTCATCATATTGAAATGACCACATAAGCCTCTGGACTATTAGCCCTTGAAGGTAAGCACTTTTTTCATTGAGTGTCTACAGAGGCTGAGATGAGAAGCACATGGGCAAATGTCTGATCAGATGTTTAAAGCTCTCCTCACTGAGGAGAGCTTATAGTCTCATTTTCTGTACATCCTCTTTATAACCAAACAACATGAACTGATGTTGACATGCGAAGGAGGTTCTACAGCAAACAACTGCTCAGTATTTCTAATGAGGTCCCGTCATTTGGGAAGCAAAATTATGGAAAAATCTTCCTATATGTAAATGCTAATCTCAGGACTTCGTGTACTCTGGGCTTGAGACTAGATGTCTCAAGTGACTTCCTGGGTGGCCCCTCCCTAGATAGCCTTCATTCTGCACTTCAGCTCAACTTGCATTCCAATTATGATTGTTGGTATTTCTGAAATCAGTCCAACTAAAGTTCTAAAATTGGATCGAGGCTCCATAAATTTATTAAAAATCATTGAATTGCATACTTACAATGGATGAATTTTATGGTATATACATTAGACCTCAATAAATCTATTAACAAAATTAAGTGTCTGAACAATAGAGAATCCTTTTAATTTTCACTCTGACTCCACAGCCTACCACAGCAAGAGATAGCATGGTTGTTCCTTGTTAGCTGGGAAGTGAGTCTACTTTAGTGGGAGCGTGCAGGCAGGTCACCAAATGTAAACAGCTCTACAAAGGTCACTACAAAGGCACTGTTGTTCTGTCTCATAGCAAAGAGGGAAAGGAGAGTCGCCACAGAATATCTACTCTTTCTTGCATTCCTAATTAGAAACACGTGGAAAAGGCCCACCCACAGCCAAATCAACCAGAGAGGCTCTATTTCTTCTGCCTAATGTTGCAAGTTGGCTACAGGAAGACCTTTTCCTTGGGCCTGCCATGGAATGGTTTCAAATTATTAAAGCTTCTCCAAAGGCCACCATCAAAGCACCAGTGGATTTTCACCAGTGGCTCCCAGTGATTTGAAAACCATTCCCTTGAACAGCCCATAGTCTGTACCAGCTAGGTAAACTGGAAACAGTTCCATTTGTTTGTCCAGCTCGACCTGGCTGTGGACCTCCTGTATCCTGTTCCAAACTGTACACTGCTCAGATTCCCTTGAGGAGGCAAAATGTAAAACTTAGAAAATGTAAGGTCTGTGGCAGCACAATTCAGATGATGTCTGCATTCTTTGTTGTCATTCATCTAAGTTGAGCAGAGCTGATACAGTCTCAGTAAGATTCAAGGAAAGGAAGGATAAACTCTGTTTGCTAATGCCCTAAAGAAAATGCCATTATTGTTTTCATATTTGTATGAGTAAAACTACAAATGCTGGTGATCCAAATTATTTATACTCACACAAAAAGGCCTCTTTTACAACAGAGGGAGTAACACAGGTAAAGACTGTCATGCTGGGCCAACATGGGGTCTTTTGCAAAGATCAGAAAGTACAAGAAGGCCAGCTTTGATCTGACCCAAAACAGGCATTTAATCTCCTATGTGGAAGAAAGCTTTAGTTCCTAGATTAATTACTCAGCCATAGATCTGCTGCCAAGCTGCTCCAAATCTGTTCTAATGGGAAATAGAATGGCCTTTTACCTCAAACCATGTGGTAGAACCAGCATGTGTCAGAGAATATGCATTCCTTTCTCATTTACAGATGCATAGAGGTCACGGTATCATCTCTATGCTTTGGGAGCAAGAATTCTATATTCTGAATAGATTGACCTGTTTGACACAATACTAGTGATGAACAATGACTGAATCCTAGAAAGAAACTGAGCCAACTAGAGGAGGTCAGTTTTGTATGTGGAGAGCTGATCTTTACTTGAGGACTGAGATAGGCAAGTAAAACAAGATGAAGGCTAGAAGCTGTCTGGTGAACTCACAGAACGCTGACTGATTTTTCACAGCTACTGATGGCATTACTGGGTAGAGAATATACACCAAAGTTGGAACCTGTGACTCTGGCTAAATTGGTCACACGTTTTACAGTAAAGTGCCCATCATTGCCTGTCACAGAGACTAGAAAACTGACATTTGGACTCAAAAGGGCAATTGTTGAATGAATCGTTGGCCTTCCCTTTGTCTCTGTGGTTTCAACCAGAATCAAAACAAATAAGGTCCACCAGTTTGGTATGGAATGAGGTGGTATTGCCTTCTGCTTCAAACTATTAATGTCATATCTTAGTATCACACTGCTCTGAAGCATCAAGTATGTGGAAATTGGGTTTCTATAACACATAAATGCTAGGAATTAAATCAGTCACTAATGTGAAATAGGATTCTCTGAACGACAGGAGCACTTTTAGACTACCTTGCAAAGGCATTTCCAACTACCCAGACTGCTGAGGCATCCTGAAACAGTCTAGGACTGTTTTGTTAACCTAGCCTCCAAGAAATATTTGGGCAGGGCAATGGGTCAGAATAAATGCTTGAGAGCCAGAGGCTGGAGGTGGAGGTGGGACAGAGCTGTCTTTGTGTCAAATGCTTATTTTTCTCTAGTTAAGACAATTATAGCTAACTTGTGAATAATATGCTTGAACTAATTTTTCCAAATGCTTCTCTGAAGTGACTCTGACCCACCCCTTCCCAAATCAGCAGTTGAAGAAGAAAAGAGCAGTTTAAAAAGCTAGTCATATACATGGAATGGTGTTGGAGTTCAAACCCAGGGCTTTGTGTAGGATAAGCAAGCACACTACCACTGACTTTAGAGAGAAAATGGAGTCTACCACTACCACAAATCATAAAATGAAGTTTCCCACAATCGTGCAAATCACATCCTGAAAGCAAGCAGAATCACATTCTTAATAATGGTATCTCCCCTGACAGGTAACTATTTTCCAGAATTTCTAATAGAGAGCTATATTCATTTGTATGACACATACAGACTATGCTTAGTCTTCTAGGTCTGACAAGGCTGTGACAATCAGTAGAGGCCACCAGGGTCTTTATTTTTCTTTCTCCTACGTTTCCAATCAGCCAAGGGAAAAAAGAAGGAAGCTAGGCACTGAGAACCCTGGTTCTGAACAATCATAGCTATTGTCACCCACTGTGTATGCTTTCTATCAGCAAAAGCATTTACATCACTGCAGATCTATGCAGGTCTCACAATCTCCCCAACTGTCACTCAACCTATGATGGCTCCAGGGGAACTGTAAGTCAGAGGTGAAGGATTCCTTTGTTTCCATCTCTATGGTAGGATGACATGTGGTCCTGAGTGCCAAGGTACTAAGATAAGAGGGGTGCTCAAAATGCCCAGATGGCTGGAGAATGAAAACCGGAATACAGAGCCAAATTTGCACAGCAGAAAAGGGCTACTGTGGCCAGGCTGGAAGTGGGGTCCTTGTAGTCCACAGGCAGCGGAACTAAAGGGAAGCCATCCCCCAACTCAGCTGGTGGGAGCTGGGCAGCTTCCCAGCTGGAATGAACTCTCAAACACATCCCTGTAAGCTACCCATGAGAGACAGAGACGCTGTTAAGAACAACGCACAAAAGGGGCTGCTAACCAAGAGGAACTTTAGCCCTAAGAATGGGATCCAGTCTTCCTTCCAGAGAGATGCGTGCCTGGGCCTAGGCCCAAGAGAAGGACATTCAGCTGCTGTATCCCTCTTTGAGGCCCAAGATGGGCGCACTGAAAGAGAGAGAGAGTCACAAAGGAGGCAGATGGGAAGGCCCCATGGCCATGCAGTGGGGTTCCCATGCAGAATATTAGAGTCAACAGGTAGAAGCAAACACAGTGCGGAAGAGCTGCATGGAATAGAAACAATGTTTTAAATAAGAAACCAGCAAAGCGGTTGGGGAGATGGCTGGGATAAAGACACTACACAAGCCTGGCAATCTGAGTTTGGTCCTTGAGGTGTAAGGGAAGAACTGCCTCCATAGTTATGCTCCAAGGTCCACACATGGATCATGGTACATGCACCTGCAAAGGCATGAAGGCGTGCTAGCACGGGATTACGTGTGTGTGTGTGCGTGTGCGTGTGCGTGTGTGTGTGTGTGACATGAGCCAAGACCTCACACTCACACTCCACCCTTTCCCCATAAGCTCTGAAAGGGATCAATGAGCACTTGGTGACTAGTGTATAAGGTTAGAAATGAGCAGCCTCTGATCTCTGTCACCTCAGGTTCTGACTCTTCAAGACATCCCAACCACAAGATCTTTCTGTGGTTTTTAAAACACATGCATTTCATGTAGATAGCCCACTGGCCTTAACCGTCATTTTTCATGCTTAGTGTTTATAGCCCTGCTGTTTGCTAACAATGCCTGCTCCATTTCTTTCCTAATACTTTCAATATCATCCAAATTGCTCTTAGCAACATTTTATCTTCTACTCATTCTAAAAATAGAAAAGCAACAACATCACTAATAAATCAAACAGAACAAGATGTAGAAAAGAAAAACACTAAAAGCTGGAGATCTACACCTTGTAGAAAGGAAGGAACTGGCAACAAGACATTCTCTCGTAACTGAGGCTAGGGCTACCTGACTAACGGCCAGAGCTGTGCTAGCTTTTCTTTCTCCCCCTCATCCTTCTCCTTACCCTCCTTCTTCATTTTGAAAATCGTCTTGCTCATTGGAAATAAGAAGTAGACCTGGCACCAGCCACCCAGACAATGACAGGTTTACTGTGGTAGGCAAATGGGGGTAGGGTGGGGTATATCTGCATGGCCCTATCTTGCTTTGAAAGCTGAGTGGGACAAAGTGACAGCAACAGTTTTTTCCCTCTGGACTTTGGTTTGCAATGTGTTTCCAGTGGAAAGGTAGCAGGAAGAAGAACAGTAGATCAGTTCTCTGTTTTGCTTTGAACACACAGGGACACAGGCAGCTGGGAGGCTCCCAGCGACTGTACCATGATTTTTTCACTAACTTGGGTATGGTTAGTGCTGACATTCTGAGTAATCTTACTACAGTGTTTATAACTTACACTTGAGTAGAATACCGTTCATCAGCTAAAATGCAGAACAAAACCATACTTACCCTCCACAGTGCCGCTGTCCCATATGGATTTGGGCCTTTTTAGGTGGAGAATAGTTACCTCCATAAATGAATGTGTGATATGCTCAACAAGGACAAAAACAGCAGTGTCAAGGTTCAATGGGTCCACATGCTGAATGTTTGGTGCCAATATCTATTTTCTCTTTAACGTCTGTCCTCTCTTCAATGACAACAACCTTGGGGAGAGCATTGTTACCACATTGGAGCCTTCTTGGGCATGACAGTAATGAGAAATGCTACTCCTGAGGTGACACACCATCCTTCACTTTTTTTTGGTAGAGGGAGTAACTTTATCAGTGTCTAATACCACTGCGTTAGTTCGTACCCACGTCTTTGACAGACATTTTAACTCCACTACCTGGGATCTTTTATAGCAACAACAATGCGTGTAAAAGTGCTGTTTTGAGGCTGATAAGACTCTGCTCTGTGGGTAAAGTGCTTACTTTAAAAGTCTACTGACCTGATCTGAGCTCACTCTCCACAACTCACTAAAAGATGGATAGAACCTACTCCACAGAGTTGTTCTTTGAACACAGACAGACAGACAGACAGACACACACACACACACACACACACACACACACACACAGAGAGAGAGAGAGAGAGAGAGAGAGAGAGAGAGAGAGAGAGAGAGATTTTCAAAAGTGCTGCTTTCCTTGGTATTGAGGCAGGGGGACTGCAAGTTCAGGGCCTGCCTGGGCTATATAAGAACTTCAAGCTCAGCCTAGGAACTCAGTGAAATATTGCCTGAAAAACAGGGTGGGAAGGGTGGAGATGGCTCAGTGGTTAAGAACATTTGTTGTTCTTGGAAAGGACCCAGGTTCAGTTTCCAGCAGCCACATGAAGGTTAATAACCATCTTTCACTCCAGTTCTAGGTGATACAAAGCCCTCTTCTGGCTTCTGTGGGTATCAGACATACATATGGTTCATATACATACACAAGGCAAAATAGTCAAACACATAAAATATATGACTGACTGACTGACTGAATGAATGAATAAATAAATACATAGGGGAGAGGTATGTGGTACCCAGCTCAGTACTATGGGTGCTTGAGGTGAAATAATCTCATACTAGACAGAGTGTACATCTGGTATACCAAGGCTATGTGGGTCAGTTCCAAAATGAAAGAAAGAAAGAAAGGGAAAAAGAAGAAAAAGAAACGTCTTTAGGGAGACTTTATGAAAGTGATTATTATTATTATTATTAAAATTATGTGGATGGATCTAAGTACAAAGAACTCTTTGTCCTTTACCCAAACTGTAATTTCCATCTCTGAAAAGACTGAAGCTAAGTCTAGCAGGAACTACTTGGCCTCATGATCTTGAAAGACACAGTATTGCTTAGAGTCCATCTGGTCCCACCCTCACGCCCTTCACCCTTCTCTGTACTTCATTTCTGTAACTGTCCTTTTTTTCCTACATGAAAACAAACATTCTTTACCTTTGGCTCTCCTATTTTATGACCTAGTGTTCCAAACAGTGATAAGAATTAATAATGGCTTGCCTATGGCTCATTTCACTGCCAGGGCCAGTGTCACACCATTGAGTTGGTTCAACAGTAGAGAGCAGACCCCCCCCCCCCCCATGAAGGTTTCCATCAGACCAATAGGCACAGGGCCACCCTGAGTTCACAAGAGGTTTGCTCTAAGAATGGCTTCCCTATTCCACAAGTAAGCTAACTTTTGTCAGAATCTGCTGAGATTTCTAAGAACACCCATCTTCTGGTGTCACAGCAACATCAGAAAAAGTGATGTTCCAGCAACGATCTGCTGGTGACCTAGAGATTGAGATAATGCAGCAGGACCCCTTGTCTCTTAAGAGTCTTCTCTGAGGCTTGCCCATGAATAGGCATCAGTGCCGACTTTTCCAATAAAAGTGCATTTGGTTTCAATTCGCTTTCATAACATAGGCTAACCCTTAGCAAGATGAAGAATATTAAGCTCCATTGTTCAGGCTGAGGGGTGCTGTCTTGGGTGGCAGGAAGCTGAGCAGTCTCTACTCTGGAGAAGAAAATGTCTGTGGGTAGCAAGCCTCATTCCCAAGCTTTAACAAAACAAAACAAACAATGCAGCTCTAAATGTCAGTGAAAGAAAAGCAAAGGGCCATCTCAAATCATAGTATTGGGAAGGACCCAGAAGAAATCTTCATTTGGGAAGGGCCCACAAGAAATCTTCATTTGACTAAGTGGGAAGGTTCATTTCTTAAATAATTATATAAACCTCTAATGCATTGTTATGTAATACAGTCTAAGGGCAGAACAAAGTATTTGGAAATATCTCTTGTAGCGTCTTTGTATTATCTTCAATAGTGAGAAAATGAATGAGCTTTTGTTGTTGTTGTTGTTGTTTTGTTGAAATTTGGCAGCCTTAAGATTTGAAGGTTTGTTAAGTGGAAAAGGTAGAATGGGACCCAACTTGAGTTTCTTTGGCAAATAAAGTCCCCATGATAGTGGTTCAAGTCTCAAAGCATCATGGACTCTCCATCACAGCAGCCTTTCAAATGCTGCACGGGGCACATTTCCTTCTCTCCCTGACAGAGAGGAAGGCACATTGGGTAAGCTAACACAGTGGAAGAATTCTGACGCACAGAATGTCCTAATGAAGTGTCCTTTGTGGTAACAAACAAACAAGCCCGAGTTGGGAATTATGTAATGCTATCTTTGATATTATTTAGGAAACAACAGGGGGGAGATGCCATCAGCCTCACGTTCCTCGAGAACATCCAATCAAGGACTCAGGCATGCTTCCTGGCTTCAGCCTGGCTATAAGTAAATTTAATAAGGATGAAAAAAGTCACTGCATCATTTACAGTTTGCTCTCGACTCCAGCTGACAAAAATCCAGTCCAGATGTTTGTCCTACGAGATCGACAGTAACTGGGTAAAACTCCCTCTGGAGTAAGAAAGCTCTGGGAGAAAGGGATTGGTTTGAAAAGAAAGGGAAAGGAGGCTGGCAGGGTGGGTGTGGACAAACCCCGTTTGATACTCATTTAACAGAGACACAGTACTTAACTTATTTTGTGTGTAAGTACCCTACCTTATTAGCCTTCCCCCTTCCTCATCCCTCCTTTCAAAGCCACAGGGACTTGGCTGGCGAAGCTTGCAATGGTTGTTCCATAACCTTTGCTTTTAAATTAAACAAATGACCTCAGATTTTGGAGGAGTTGTTGACTTGGGGGAAAGTATGCCATTAAAAGTGTGCCAGAAACAGATTTAATTGGTACATGTCCCAAAAAGTGCTCCAAAGTGCACAGGCTTCCCGCTTATAGATTTCAGGGAACTTACTCAAAGGCCGTGCGGCTTTGTCAAAATTTGAGATGTGAAACAAGGCAGCTGAAAGAGTCCGTATCAAAAGGGTAAATTCAATTCAAGAGATATTAATCTGATTACCTAAGTATGGCTGCGAATCGGATATGGTCCATTGTGCGCTCTTGTTCAACCTGGACAGCTGGAGAAGCCAATGGCTTCCTTTCCCTGACATATAATTAAGTTTTAAGAGCCGATCAAGTTACGGATACAAAGTTTTAAGAAATATTTCATTCAGGAGTGGCATTTACAGTGCTTGCCTGTTGCAAGAGTCATTGTTCATTTTACTTCCTTGAGCCATGCTGGAGAGTGTGTGGATCAGGGTGGAAGGGCTTGGTGTTTGTGTTTCAGGCTACAATAACCGCCCTCTGTGCACCTGCCTGGAGGAAAAACCAGTCCAGCCGCCTCCCAAGACAAAAGAGCCCTGTTTTAAGTGCTGAAAACCCAGACATGAACTGACCCTGTCAGATTCCAGTTAGAAAAAAAAAATTCAATATTTTCATCCAATCCAAGAGGAACTGGGTTTCCTTCCCTGGCCACACTTAGTTTGAGATGCCCAGGGGTGACTGGGCAGCAGAATCACCTCTTTTCTCATGAGTCTTCCCACCTTCTAGATTCCTTCCCTGATGGTGAACTCACAGTCTGGCACACCATCACCTGACCCTCGGGCTTATACACACTTTCTACCTTTCTCTCCCAAACAGCTCCCAATGCACTCTGACTTCAGCCACAGAAGCATACCTTCCCAAAGCAATGCATAACCAACTACGTGTTATGAAGATGTCCCTAGTCCATACTTGTCAAAAACTGCAGGCACACTCATCATTGTAAGAGTCCTTACCAGTAGGCCAGAGTCAAGACTCTCCTCTCTCTCTTCCTATTATGGTTCTTAAATGCCAGTTGGTCAAAAGCCATGACTGATTTTAGATGACTTCTCTTGATTGTTCAGCTTCGACTCATACTAAATCATATCTAGGATAAATCACACTAAACTCAACTGATAAGTACATCGCTATAAAGGAAATGGTTTCTCGAAAAATCTGAAACAGCCAACAAAGTAAGGCTTCTTCAGAGAGAGGATTTTGCCAGAGGCATTAGCCCAGGTAACAGATGAGCAACTATAAAATGGAGATGGCTAACCTAATTTGACAGCACAACTTGGTCACAACACCAGAAATGGCCTGTGAATTATAGTTTCCTACTTCTTTGCGTGGAGGGGGAGATAGGCTAAATTATGGTTTTGCCAATTATCTTGATCTGCCATTGGTAGGGAGGCCCTGGCTGAAAACTGTTTTGTTTTGTTTTGTTTTTTAATATACTCGTTGATAAACAGCTATACTTCTCAAGGATTAAAGCTTTCTCAAGACCGCTTCAATAGTTACTCTAAACTCTTGCCTCAAAGGGCAGGAAAACCAGGTGATTAGCATAGGAAAGCCAGGTTCCCTGACATAACCACTGCACCAGGATGTGTTTAATTGTCCGTGTCTGGAGTGAGACTAGAATCAAACAATAGTTTATCTGATTTGGTGCTCATTAAAAAGCTAGGCAAGAAAAAGAGTCGCTCACCTCAGATGTAAGCTATACTGAGCTACTTTGGCCAGTCTGGTGAATTCTCAGTGAAACATGGTGCTGAATCCCAGCCTGCCACTTCACCAGGAGGTGTGACCAGCGACAAAGGCAGTCTATCAGATGATATCCAGGTGCTGCATATACTCTGGTGCAATATACTAGGCAAGAAGTCTGTTTTGATTTTGTTCTGCTATCCTGTGATGGTGGCCCATGCCATCACCACAAAGACCTACCTTCTTCATTTTCTCCCTTAATAATATTTACTTAATTACTCATTGGCGAGCACATGCCAGAACACACATGCGGAGGTCACAGAACAGCTTGGTTCTCTGCTCTTCTCTTGTGGGTCCCAGGCATCAAACTCAGGCTGTCGGGTGGCAGGAAGTAAGCTTCCCTGCTGAGCCATTCTACAGGAGCTGATCTTCTTCCTCACCCTTGGCAACTCAATGGGTGCTGTACAACAGTGAGACCTAAACTGTTGCATGTGTATGAACCTGTGTCAGGCCTTTCTGATTTACCTTTCCCTGTCGAATCAACTATAGCACAACACTTGGCCAACTCATTTAACTTCATTATGGTATGCAGATATTCTAAGGCTCCAATCAGACAAGCTGGCCATTAGAATTGGCCTTTGTGTTCTTCTAAAGGGTGAACCAAAGCTAAAACTGACCTTGTTATTTATCCTCTGAGCAACCAGCAAGCATTTTATATATTACAGGTGCTCTCCTCCATGAATTAAGGAACAAATAATTGAATGGGTGGGGTCAATGCTCACGTTCAAGGTGTAAGGCCAGTGAGATGACTCAGTGGGTAAAGGTGTCTGCTACCAAGCCCATTCAACTGTGCTTGACCCCTGCAGTCCAGATGGTGGAAGGAGAGAACCAGTTCTTGCAAATTGTCCTTTGATCTCCACACACATGCTGTGGCACACACACTTCAAAAAAAAAAAAAAAAAGATGATAGACAGACAGAGAGATAGATTTGGGGGTATAGTCTCACTCTTCTTGAGATAGTAAAGAATTCTCCAAAGAAAACAAGGGAGACCTTTGAACTAGGCCCAATGCCAAACATACATATCCCACTCACTCACTCAGTGAGACGTGGGAACATGCCTCATTTAAAAAATCTTATTTCTACTGTTTTATATGACTTAATTGCAGTTGTTTGTACTATACTTTACAGATAATATGCTAAATATCCATGGATTGTAGATTGAAAATGCAAAGACTACTGCTTCAGATAACCAGCATAATAACTGAATTGCCCAATTCCCATAGAGGGGCTGCTCTAGCCTGGGGTTTGCTCTGCTCGTCATTAAGGATGAAGAGAGAAGCCTGTGTGAGGCTCAGAGGAGAATATAGCACCTTGCTTTGTAAAGACAGAATGCAACTCTACAAACACTCTCAAAAGGCCAATAGGTGTCACTTAGAGTGGCCAAAGGAAATGAGGAGCCAGGGAAGTTAAGTGACTTCCTTAGAACAGTGCAGTTTGGGGCAGAGGTAGTCCTTGGATCCCAGTCCTCTGTTTGAAATGCAATGCTTTGTCACTGTTAAGATACACTTTTTCCTGAATATCTGTCAATGGAGAGCTTCCAGGGTGGAGGGTAGGGTGCAAAGAAGTGGCCTGAGCCGGCTGAAACATAGAGCTCAGTTCAGAAAGTCTCCTTGCTGAGAGCTGAGCACGTGAGCAGATAACGGGCTTGGAAGCCAGACTCTGGACTAGTTACTGGTGATATGATCATCAGCAAGTTAAGTAAGCAGGTGCTCTGCACTTCAGTTCCTTCATTTCCAAAATGAAGGGAGTACATGAACCTCACAAGCTCTTGTAAAATCCTAGGCTCAAGAGTGGAGATGCAGCCAGCTGAATAGGAAAAAAGAATCTTCACTAGCTACACATCTGACAGAGGTTAGTACCTAGAATATGCAAATAACTAAAAAAAAATCCAAAACCCTAAATACCAAAAACCAACAAACAAACAAACAAACAAACAACACAATTAAAATTTGGGGTATGGAACTAAAGAGAGTTCTTAGTAGAAGAAATACAAATGTCTGATAATTATTACTTTTAAACATCAGGGATATGCAATTAAAACTACTTTGTGATTTCATCTTATCTCAGTCAGAATGACTAAGATTTTTAAAAAAGACAAAGCATTCTGGTGTCGATGTGGGGAAGGGAAGACAGTGTTGGTGGAAGTGCAAGTTAGGGTAGTCTCTATAGAATTAGTGAGGAGCGCCACAGAGAGCTGGAAATGGGTCTACCCTATGATCATGCTATACCACCCTTGGGCGTATTCCTACTACAGAGATAACTTATTCATCCATGTTCATTGCTGCTCTGTTCACAATATCCAGGAAACAGCCTAGATGTCTATCAACTGATGGCTGGGTAATGAAAATGTGGAACATTTATACAATGGACTGTTATTCAGCTGTAAGAAAAATGAAATTGTGAAATTTTCAAATAAATGAATGGAGCTAGAAATAATCATTCTGAGTGAGGTAACCCAGACCCAGAGAGACAAGTGTCACATGTTCTCCTTCACACACAGATGCTAGCTTTGAATCTTCAGATATGAGTGCTTAAATTGGGGTACACATATGATGATGGCAGAACAAAGCCAGGCACACAGTACATGGTCCATAAATACTAGTAGAGTGCTTATTCATGGGCTGGCCTTTTAAAAATGAGCTTCAGCAGCCTCCTGCTCTTGCTTCCAAGAGTCCTGAGACCTTCTAGTATCTACTCTATCTGAGCCTACAGGAAACACCACTGGTGATTGAGTGAGAATTCAGATTCTGTCTTGGTACCCGTGATACTTCCCATAGAGACTCACTGAACAAGCAGTGATCCTCAAATTGTGACTTCTGGACCAACACTATCTTATCTCAAAGGCTTAGAATTTCATAGACATATAAATTCTTTGTTCTACCCAGATCAACTGAAACTCTAGGAGTAGAAGTCCAGGAGCATGTGTATTAATAAACCCTCTAGATAAAGTTCAAGAACCACTAGAAAAAATATTCTAGTGGAGAAATGCAAGTATTCCATAATTTTTTACTGAACACCAGATCTAACTGGAAAACTCCTCCATTTTCTCTGAGCACATGGGTCTGGAAGGAATGAACACAAGAACCTAGGTCAGAGCTTGGCTGGGCTATTCTTAGACTATTCTGCTGCACATTGTGACACTCCACCTTCTAATTCCAGTGAATTCTACAGATGGATTCTGAAAGCACTTCATATCACATTACAATACAAAGTGAACAATCAGCTACTTCCGCTTCTGGTCATCTATCTGACCTACTGGCCTCTCACCCTTGGTATAGAACACTCTGTGATGATAGCCAATAAGGATATCTTCTCAGAGATTCCTTCCAACTGGAAAGCCTCCAGGATCATACCATTCTCTTTGGCCCTGTTACTGCTCCGCAGAGCCAACTGACAAAGCCTGGTTTTGGTGACAGAATCCCTTTGGTCTTCTTGACCCTGAGACCTTAACAAAAACATGTGCAGGTCTGGGAAGCCAGATAGTAAATTTTAGATGGTAAAGAGATCTGAGAATAAGTGGAAGCACTTTCAGAACATTCATCTCAGAGCAGGACACAGTGATGAATGTTGCAATCTTAGTATCTGGGAGGCAGAGGCAGGAGGATCACAAATTTAAAGCTAACCTGGGCTATGTAATAAAACACTATCTCAAAACAAAACAAAGTCTATAAGTTGGCTTAGTGGGCAAAGGGATCACCATTTATCCCTGGGACCAACATGATGGAAGGAAAGAACCACTGCCAGAAGTTTTTCCCTAGCCTGCCCATATGCATGTGCCACTGTTCCACACACATACACATGTGTGCACACATACACAAGGAAATATAAGTCTAAAAATGTAAATTAGACAAAACAAAAACCATCTATCCAGGTATCACAAAACTACCCTGAAGACTGCTCTCTCTGTTGTCATCAGCGTGGCTGCATGGCACCTGTGCTTCAGCTGAGTATTCCTTCAAGGAGTACAGAGCTTATGCTAAAAGTACTTCCTGGTGCTTGACTTTAATGTTCCCGTTCTCCTTTGATCCTTCAGTCACGGTTATATTGCCCCCTTGGCCTCCTTGCTGAAAACCCTCAACTGGCTCCCCTCCCTCTTGAGATTTATGGCTTTTCTGACATTTGTAGGCTGTGCCAATCTCCTCTCAACTCCAGTTTCCCCTTCCTTACACAATATTTAGACTGTCTTTTAGCTAAACACCACACATATTTTTGTGCTTTTAATCTTTTTTTTTCTATAAATTGGACTTTTCATGGCATCTAAACAGTTGCTGGAAGTAATATAGCCACAGTCGAGTATGGCAGATTCTAGAATGCAGGGAATGTGAGGAGTGGGCAAATGTGTGTGCCCTCATGAAGAGAAACACATGAAACACCCTGTGTGTTGACATATGTCTGTGGCTTTGGAATGAAAAACTGAAAGACCACTGGGTCCTTTAAATATCTTCATCCAAAATTCACTCCTAAGAAGTTGCAGTATCTAAATCTAAGGTTTCATGGGAAGCATGGTGACTCCTGTTACTGGCACCATTGGTCTTTGAGCAATTCCCTTCTCTCCTTCATGCTTTAGTTGCTTGAGGTAGACTAAGAAATTTATCATTTTATGACATTTTGTAGTAACGTGGATATGCTAATACAAATGCTGTTGACAACAGTTGTTAATATTAACCTCAAAACCACATGTGGACAGTGATTCTTTCAAAGCACCAATTACAGCCATACAGCATGCCCCTGCATAGTGGGTATGAACCTGCTCTACACATATCCTTATCTGCATGATCCACCCAAATCTATGAACTCCAGTGAGAACTTGAACTCCGAAGGGCCTTGGAGTTAACATGTGGAGAGAGTTGGCTAACTTGACCAACCCACCCAAAAGTTGTGGTTAATGGATTACAAATTTGGGTAACACAGAACAATAAATCACAAGTAAAATAATAAAGCTGAAAGTACACACAATTTAAGCAGAAACACCAGTGTTTTTTATCGGAAATGAAAGAAACCATTGATCATAGCAACTGTCTGAGATTAGCAGGGAGCCACATTTTCAAACATCCTGCAGTAAATCCAGAGCAGATCCAGCTGGAAAGCAAGAGTGGAAATAAAACTAGAAAATTCATACCACTCTTTGAAGTCTGCTTCTTTCCCAACCATGAGTCCCTGATTCGCCCCAACTATTCCGAGCTGCTTTTGCTTGCTAAAGTTATTTTAAAAGACACACAAGCCACACACACTTGCATATAATCTTTCAAATGGACTCCAGCTTTTTGCAAGGGTGGCCTGCTAGGGAATTTGAATCCCAAAATACTTTCTCTTGCAAATGAAATCAGCCATCAATTCCCTTGACTGTACCAGGAACAGAAAGGCTTCCAGCACTAAAACTGAAAACCACTCTTGCTTCTAGCAAGAAGTGCATTTTCTTTTTTCCTTCGTTCTATCTTTGACCCTTCCATGCACTTTCAAGTTTTAGTTTCCATATGCTATAATAAAACAGAGACTAATAACGGAGATAAGATGATAGGAACATGCCAGATGCCAGGGTGCTGGGATGGCATCCCAGTAATGTCTTCCATCCCATGAACCCACCTGGGACTCCTTAAGTAGGCCATGTCACCATATTGAAAAGTAACTGTTACCCTCGTAACCTATCAGAAGAGAGCAAGCTAAAGGTGTAGGTTGAGCAGAGCTTAAGTCTTGCTATTACACATCAAGGTCACCTATGAACCTTGCCCCGTATATGGTTACTTGGCCAGTTCTGCTCAAATCCCAGGTCAGAATAGGACATGCATTTATGGGCAGCTGGATCATTAGATCCTTTCCCTAATGATCAATATGGGAAAGATAGTTGCTGTGACTGAGGCCCAGCAACCTGTGGTCTCTTCAGTGGCTACAAGGAAGACCTGTAAGAGCTAAGAAACAGAGAGGATGCAATAATCAATAACTGATCTGATAGCTTATGTGTTAGTTTTCACCAACAGAACAAAACCTGAAAAAGATGCTTTGAATGACACTACCTAAGCAGCCCTAGAATTATGGAAAATGTAAAACAATGAAAATCATTATTTTTACCCAGTCTCTTTTATGAAATGACAGGCTGGACAACTAGAACATTGTTGAAGTCTTTTCCAGCCCTGATATTATTGTAAGTAAGGAGGTCTAAAGATCAACCCATTGATGGGATTTTAATTCTAATATAAAATGGGGAAAATGACCTCATCATTGAGGCTGCTCTAGTTAGCATGGATACTCTGGCAGACCTGCCACACCCCTCTCCCTGTATTGCTTCTTTCTTTCTCCATATATGTTCCTGGGCTTGTCTTCTCTTCTTCTCTTTGTACCTCTTCCATACAAACATACACAATCAGAAGTGTATGTAACCCAGAAAGAGTGGGAACACTGGGATGGGATGGCTTTGCAACTTCGGTATGTTTGCATGAGCCCTGAAAGCTCTATTTTCTTGAATTAATGATATAGTTTGTGAAGGGCAAGTTGCAAAATGTCAAGTAATTGAATGTGTCCTCTAATTCCTTGTTAAGGCACAAGCTGTAGGGCTGGAGTAAGTTGGAAAATGCCTTGGCCTATGGTGCGCTCCTCCCTTCCTTGGCCTTCCCACCTAGGAGCTGGGTAACTCAACACTGGAATGAACCTCAATGCAGGGACCCAAACTGTGAACACTGGGTGTACTTAATCCCGACAACAACAACCCAGGCACTAACTGAATGAGGTAGAGGCAGCAACACAAAACAAAGAACTCTCAACTCTACAAACATTGAGAGGGGGCAACAGCTGGTCAGCTGAGATTAAAGGAGCCTGAGAGAGCCTCCCATCTCCTGACTTCTCCTCCCCCATAGCTATCCTTGTAGCCAGCCAGGACTTACTTTTATAGCCCTGTGCAGATGACCTTGTTCCAGTTAAGATAGGGGCTCCTTTGATCTCAGCAGGGGATGCTCTGGGCCTGCAGCTGGCAGATATTAATAGCACAGGATCAGCTTGGGCAGACGAGATGGCTCAGTTGGACCAGGTCACTTGTATTCCCTTCTCTGTACCAGAGTAGAAGGGACTTCATTTCCCAGATCAGCTCCTGCTGGGTGCTTCTCTCAGGTCAACCCCATCATTTTATTGCTGGCTGCTCTTGGCTGCTTGCTCTCACCCCACAACTGTTCTCAAGTGAATACTGTTTAAGCATGGGGCCTCTGTTCTGCAGCTGAAATCTATTACAGGACTCTGTTACCCCACAGAGCCAACCATGGCTGGGTGCTTCTCATCTAGAGAGCTATCTCACCATGTCAGTACTGATAAAGACATGAGCAATCTTTTCTTCCTTCAAACTAACATCAGACAGGAGAAGAAAATGAGGTCCAAAGTGGCTAAAAGATTCACCCATGGTGATTAGTTACCATAGGCAAAGGTGACCGAATAAAGGACTGAAACCCACAAACAGTTGATTCTGTTTTATGTCATACATCTTCACATCTCTCTCATAGGAACTTAGGAACTGTTGTAATGTATCTGAGCAGGAATGAATGTTCTAAGAAATGCTTCCTTCATTTTGTCTGAAGTTCTGGGGATTGACTATCACTGTCTCATGAGTACTAGGCTAGTGTCAGCCAACATCTGTTCATTGTAACTCACTGGTAAGTAACTTCATTTTAGACTTTGGGGAAAATATTTCTATGTCTTCTTTTCCTGTTCAGCTATATAAGAAAAATACCTTTAAAAGACAAGACAAGATAAACAACAACAATAACCCAGTGCTTCAATCCCCACTAGGATTTCATGATCAGGAACAGTAACTACCTAAGGATGAGCTAGGAAGTGCCTTTGCTGGTCTTTATTTTCCTGGTGCCATTATGCTAGAGTTCAGAGCCATTTCTTTCTACTCCATTTTGTTTTACTTCTCTGCTTAATATAAAGCAGAAAGCGAAGAAAAAGAAACCCACTTATTTCCAAATAAAGAAGAAAGATAGTCTCTTCTGGTTTCCTCAGAGTTGAACAAATTTGTGTGTGTGTGTGTGTGTGTGTGTGTGTGTGTGTGTGTGTGTAGAGTTATAATGATTTTTAATGATATACCTATGCAGAGTGCTGGTCACTATCTTCTGTGGTACTCAATATCTACTTACAGTATGCCTACAACTCAGTTGTTGGTCACCGTGATAAAATATGGACACGAAAAGAATACAGCATAGTCTGTATCCCTAAGAATGTGGTAGTTTAAAGCTGGTTATATATTTTAGTAGTAAAGTGCTTGTAATTATTATATGAATGTGGCCCTATGTTTAATCTCTAGCACCAGAAAGAAATATCTACCAATTTACTTTTAATATATATGAAAAGTTAACCTTCTTAGAGCATTTCTTTGCATATCTATGAAGGTAGAGAGGACACATGAGGGGAAAGAGAACAAGACCAATTATACAGTCAGGAGCCTCTCTCTATGCAAGAGTCAGTCTTTGAGCCTGGAGGAGTGGCTATGGGAAGAGGTGTGAGAGGACAAAGGGACATGCTGCTCTAGAGACAGAGGGGAGGGCATCAGGAGATTGCATACTTGACACAGGAGCTTTATTCAAGGACTTAGTGGGCTGACCAGCAAGGAGAGGGCTGACCCTGAAGAATTAAGAAGGATTAACCTTACTTGGTGGGGTTCTAGAAATGGGTCCACTCAAAAGAAAAATACTGGCGTTTTTGCATTTGCTGACCCCCATGTTGTATTACATGGCCGTTACAATAAACCCAGAATCAGAATTGAAAATCTGAGTATTTTCAAATTGGCACACTTGTTTTAGCACATCAGAAAAGATAGCCCTTAGCATTTTGAGTAGGAGGAAGACACTCTAGAAAGAGGCCAAACAGCAGAATAGAAACAGAAGGTCCTACAGGGTTTATTAAAATGAGCAAATTAGGAGCTTTAATAATGACTTGATCACAACATAAATCACAAAGAAAATGAAGGGACATATGAAAGCTATATTTGGAAAGAAAGCTAAAGCTGATTTGATGAGAGGAGTTGAAGGAGAGATGAAGTCCTGCTTGTTCAGGTTCTCAGCTCAGGTGTCTGGAGGATGACAGATCACTGAATGTAGAAAGAAGGGACACAGCATGTCATGGCTTTCATAAATATGTCATTAGTTTTCACTCTAAAGACAACACCAAGAAGCCGACACAGGGGGTTCCAGGCTGAGCCTAAAGCAGTGCTGATCCAGGAAGGCTACCTGGCCAGGGAGTCAGGAGCCTTTCTAGGCCTGAAAGTCCCCTGTATTCCATCATGACCAATTCTGAGAAAGTAAAAAAAGGAAGATAGGCCTAGAAGAACTGTGTGCGTCTACTCAGGCCCATAGCACTGTGCCCCAAATTCAACTGCAACTAGAAAAGCTCAGAAATGTCAAGGGAGGACTTTCAGTAAGATTAGAAACCACCTTCTGGCTGCTGATGTGGTTCCCCCAACAACTCAGAGCTCACTGCCTTCAAAATCCCAGCCACTCTGACCTTTGCCAGAAGGAGGTGACAGAGAAAATGGACAGATTTACCATTGTAGAGACTTTGTCTTGCTCCTTCTGTAAAGCTGGTGAGGAATGTCACAATCCCTGCATATGGAACCACTGCACAATTTCAGACAGTCCGGAGGTGCTCAGTATGAATAAAAGACAAGGTCACATTGGGACCACTAGTAAGGGAGCATCACTGTCAGGAACAATCAGTCAACAGCTGGTTAGGGAGGTACCAAGAGGGGTAACAAGACCCCTTCCAGGTGGAGATGATGGATGTGCATGAAGATGACTCAAAGGGAACTCACTCAGAGACAGCAAAAGACAAGAACAGATCAGGTGCCTGGCAAGATGTTCCAGCCTAAATCACCAGGCTCCAGCAGGCTGCCCTGACCAGGGTCCAGTAGCCATGTCTCCCAGCTCTGGACAGGAGGCAGGAGACTGAATGAATGTCAGTGTCAAGTTTCAGTCTCCCCAGGACAGACCCTTTACCTTCAGACAGGGACAAATAGTCAGCTGGAGACACCAGGTCTGCTTGAGAAGGGAGGGCTCCACTCAGATGGGTCGTAATTTGATTCGTCAAGATAACCTGTGAACAGATAGGTAGAATAGAGTAGGGAGAAGAAAGAGAGAAGACAAAATTAATTATTAGAGCTATTGGAAGGCAGGCTGTGGTCTAGGAGAAGACTGATAAAGTCAGGTAGGAAAACCCCAGGCTGAACTATCAGCAGCTTATCTTCAGGCAGGCTTATCTCTCATTATTCAAGACCCAGTGAGCAGAAGCAGGTGGGCTTTCTTCAGAGCTCAAATGGCTGATGGATTCTTCCTGAATGCCAAGCAAGCTGAGAAGTATTATAGTATTAGTTAAAAGTAGAGAACAAATCAGAATGATGACGCACATGTGCATATTTTATAACATTTATCAATTTTGAAAACTATGTCCCAAATGTAAGATTCGGGACTGGTACTGATTTTAAAGTAATCATTTAAAGTCTGGAGGCCAGTGGATTCTTCCTGTTATTACCAGTGCCACTTGTATTTCCAAATTTGTGAAACAGGAATCAGATTTATCTCGAAAAGAATGACATAGGCTTCTTTTAAACTATTTGATGAGCAAAAGCAGTATAGTTTCACTATTCCTTTAAGACATATGTTAACATAATTTTATTAAAAAATAAAGTCTATAGTACTTAAAATTTCTGGAAAGGACTCTAAATTACATACTTCACATTACCCAATGCTATACAATGCTCTTATATTGGAAAGTCAAAAACTTTCTTTTCCTTATAAATTTCCATTAATAAAGTGTATTCTATTGTTTAACAATCTAAAGAGAGGATAAAATGCAGATTCTCTATTAGAAAATCCCAAGAACATGATCATTTTGAAAAGTTCTGGGCGAGGTTCCCATCACGTGTAGGAACTGCTGGATACCTTGGTCACTTGGTGGAAACATTCCCTTGTGCACAATTCAGTGCTTGGAATGAGTACCTAATGGAACCATCTTGGTCTGTCTTGAGGGTTAGGTTATGAGTTTTCCATCCTGATATGAAAAGAATAACTTCCTTTGTAAAATTTCTTGTGGTGCTGGGGATTGAACCCAGGGCCAAGTGCTCTACCTCTAGCTACATTGTAAGGGTTCCGCATTGTCCGGCTTTTCTATTAACACCTCTGTCACTCTCTTGAGTGGATCAGTGGCACATACAAATCTTGAACCAATGGTGGCTTAACTGAAGGATGAGGGAGAAGCAGGATGACAAGGTCAGGTTAAGAACAGAGGGGCTCTATTAGCACAGACAAGCTCTTAGGGCCATATTCTTTCTCCCTGCTCCTTCTCATCTAGACTGGTAAGACTCATACTCACACGGGGTGTCTTCAGTAAACACGCCTGAAAATAGCAACTGTTCATGTAAAAGAGTATGAATGAAAAATTATGTTTGCCTCTCACTTCATAATTATAGTATAAACTCCAGAGTTCAATATAGGTGGATTCAAATTGCGACTTTGGCACTCTGGACCTTGAAAAAGTCACTAAACTGCTGAGCTCCATGTTCTACAGACAAAAAAACATCTATCTTAATATCTATCTTACAGAATGTTTACATGAATTAATGAGATAATAATATAAGGAAATTAATGGAATGCCTGGTACTAAGTAAATGTTCAACAGCCAGAAGCCATTGTGGTTATTCTCAAAGGATGATATATAAGCTAGTGACATAGTGTGCTTCAGACATTGGCTCTAATAACTGAACATTAAATCATATCAGGAACTAGCTTTTTTGGCAGATCATGCCCACTAAACTTAGTCTTTCCTTCCTTCCTTCCTTCCTTCCTTCCTTCCTTCCTTCCTTCCTTCCTTCCTTCTCTCTCTCTCTCTCTCTCTCTCTCTCTCTCTCTCTCTCTCTCTCTCTCTGTTGTAGCTAACTACAAGTTTTTGTTTAAAAAGGGTCTGGAGAAATGGCTCCATGGTTAAGAGCACTTGCTGATCTTACAGAGAATGCATGTTCAGTTCCCAGCACCCACAGGTCAGCTCTTAACTACCTGCAACTCCAGTTCAGGAGATCTGTTGCCCTCTTTTGGCTGTTGCAAGAACTGTATGCATAAGATACACATAATACATGCACACAAAACACTCATACACATAATATATTGAATATTTTAAAATTTTACATGAAAATATCACAGTAAGAAAAATAATTAGTTGGAAAAAAGCCAATTAAACACTGACATTGTTCTGATAATAATATGCACCTTATCTACCAAGGAGTAGAATAATGTTTTTGTTGTAGTTTTCCTGTTTTTTTTTCATTGTGATTTCTGAGAAGTTTCGATATATGTCTTGTTTTTGTTTATTAAAAATTTTAATAGCATATATTCTTTGTACAAAGTGATGAGTCTCATAATGACATTTTCTTTTCTTCTTTTTTTTCCTAAAATTTCTTTCTTTCCTTTGAGAGTCTCACTATGTAGTCTAGGTTGTCCTGGAATTCATTATGGAGATCAGGCTGGCCCCTTGAATCTGGGATTAAAGTATGTGACACCAAGCCCAGACCAATAATGGTATTTTCATTTAAGTGTATCATTGGCCATACTCAACACTCCTCTGGTGTGCTTTTTGGTTCAGTTGTCTGTGGACATGAGGGCTGTTTCCTCTGAACTATTTCAAGGTTATTTTTAGTTGGTTAGGTACATGATATAAAAAAGTGAGCTTTCATTTTTGTGCAATTCTCTCAGATGATGGCTTGGTGAGAATAACTAGAAGTCTAGCAATGCGGTAACAGTATATTTTTAAAAAGACTTCAGCGAATGTAGTACCTATCATGTACAAAGCCTGTTACCAAATACAATGGGGGCATCAGGAGGAAAAGGAGCTGTGTGGTTTCTCCAGAAATGTTTAAATTAATGAGAAAGCGTCAGCTAAAATATTTCCATCATTCTTTTTCAACTTTGGTTTTGTAACGGAAACACGTGCTGAGGTGTTGCTTTCACTGTATGGAACATATAACAGTCTGCAAATCTCCAGCAGGCTGCGGATGGCTTCAAAAATACCTGCCCTGAGTGGGTGTGCAGCTCAGTGGCAGAGCACTTGCCTCCTATGAGAGAGGATCTGGGTTAGATCCTCACCATAGGAATGACAGGACCAGGAGGGGAGAAAGGAAATCATACATTTCCACTGAAAAAGAAAGCCTTTTCTCTTTCTTAAGTCTGCTGATTTTCTCCCCCTTGTTGTCATGAGTCTTAAAGCCAAATCACTGAAGGCATCCACTGCCCGGGAACTCGGGGGTTTGTTAATCACACTGTCTGATGGAACTGTGTGGTTTTCTAAATGTGTGTTTAGCAAAACGATGGAACAGAAACATTTCCAAAAGCATCAATTACAAATAATCACAACTTGGACAGAAGCCTACAGATGTGTTTTTCTCTAAGGGGATCTGGAGACGTGAAAACTATGCTCTTAAAATAAGTCATAAAATACTACTAAAGAGTTATAAACAGTCTTAGCACTGTCTGGTTTCTGAGAATGAGTTCCGACTGACACTTCAGAGGGCTTTGTACAAACTCTGTTCTACTGGAGCAATTGGGGCTCTTGATAATCAACATAAATGTGTGTGAAAGCAGTCTACATAGTGGTTTG